>JABUQX010003606.1:0-17500 GCA_015478945.1 Trachelipus rathkii | reverse complement strand
TTATGTTGTTATGTATATGTAGCTACTTTACTGTTAAGTAGGGACTTGATAAATTATCATCTAACATAACAATGTTAATATTATATTAATCATTAATCATTAATTGATAGTAAATGAAAGAATATTGCGATAACGCTGAAGATGTTTTACTACAAACATTTATAAAGGCATAAAAATAAAAAGTTTTACATGAAGCGTCTTATAATAAATAGATTATTATGCATGATATGTCATACTCAACGATATGTTATGCTAGAAATGTTTGCAAATATTCATCATTAGGAATATATATCTAGGCTATATAAATATTATTTTAAGTTTGTTTAAATATAACTATACCAATGTAAAATTGTTATTGATATGCAGGAAAAGTTGATTTAGGCAGAGTTATGTATGAATATACTATTAATAATTTTATCTTATGTATTAGGTAGCTTTTCTAATATTTACCAGTTTATTATACGTAAGATATGTTAGTTTTGATGCTTTACATTATGTTCGTAGCTCAGATTATGTTATGTTAAGCTTTATTGATTGAAAACTTTATTAATGTAAGCATCTATTCCAGTATATTTATATTTAAAACTTCGATTAATTTTTATAATTTTTTAAGCGAAAATGATGAATAGGAATTAATATTAATAAGTTTAAAAGAATCTGTGAAAAATAGTGTGCAAAAATTACGGTTTAAGAGATCAGGCTAGGCCGTAGGGACACTATATCACCTATGTAAGCTTTATGCATAAGGTTCTTGCTGTTATACATTATATTTCTTTTTAGCATTGGAGATGCAATATGAAGCTAAAAATTCCCTTCCTCGACCTTCACTTGGACTTCTTCCCTGTATAAAGAATAGTTTAGTTATGATATTTATCTACTCTATGCAAAATTACTACATAAATGGTTGACTCGAACAATTAGATCAACTAATCATGTTGGATGGAGGTATGGTATAGCATAAATTGCTTCAATATTTATGATTTACTGATTTATTGTATTGATCAATAAATTAATTTTATTTCTTTGTTTATCATCAAAAATGACTGTAATTTTGTAAAATAGAAGCACTTTTTGAAGCAGTTTAACATAATAATGAAAAAGTGAAAAATTAAAAAAGAATTTTTAAATTTAATTAAAGTAAAAATTTATAAATTTAAAAAAAAAAAAAAAGTTTAAAAACAAAGTTAAATATAATAAATATTAAAAATAAAAAAAGTCATTTCAAAACAATAATAATTTAACTGAATCAATTAAAAATAAATAGTTTAAAAAGTTTTAAAACAAAATAATTTCATAAATAAAAAAAAAGCTTTTTAAACAAATAATTTTTAACAAAAAATAGAATAATAGTTATTCAGCAAATTAAATAAACAAAATTTATTCAGCGAACATTTTTTCAGTCTATATTTCATAATTTATACAAAGTATGATATCATAAATATACTTTGAATCAATATTCAATAGCATAGATCACTGAGATAGCACGGTGATGAGGGTCAAGTATGTATTACTAGATACGATTTTACTGCTTGTTAGGGTAGTAAAAACACCAATATTTTTTAATTTAGTGACAAACATAAAATAATTATTATTTTTAGACCATATGTACAAAACACAAACAAAAATAAATAAAATTGTGTTAGTATCAATATATGACTCCGAAATATCAATAGTATCAACAGATCAATTAGTCTCAATACATCAATAATCACAGAATATAGGAGTGATGATGGAGGGTTAGTTTGATTACTATTTATGCTTTAGGTGGTATAAAATACAAATTTTTTAAAGGTTAACTAAAAAGAATAAATATTTATTTAGTTAAAAAACAAATATTTAAAAACAAAAAAAATAATAAATTTTAATATTATGTTATTTGAGGTTTTTGATTGAATCAATACGATCAATAGTTCAACTAGTCAATAAGTATCAGTAGATCATAAAGGGTGAGGGTATGGAGTCAGTTTAATTTCACTATTACTGACTTATACTGCTTTAATATGATGTAAATATGCTAATTTTTTAAGTTATAAACATAAAAAAGAATAAACTTTTCTAGCTAAAAAAAAATATTTAAAACAATATAAACAAATATAAATAAATTTTTATATTAAAACAAAAATGTCTTAAAAAGCAACAAAAACAAAATAATAAAATTTTTGAGATGTGTTATACAACAAATATGACTTGAATCAAATAGATCAATTAATGCAATAGATCAGATAATCTGGAAGAGTTAGCGAGGTCAATGGAGGACAGTCTGAATATACTCAGAATTTACTGATAACTGCTTTAAGAATATTAAATATTTACAAAATTTCTTTATATTATAAATATAAAAAATATAAATTTTTAGTAAATAACAAAATATTAAAAAAAACAAATTAATACAAATATAAAAAATTATATAAAAACATAATGTTAATAAACAAAAGATAAACCCAAAATAAAATAAAATAAAAAAGTTTTTTGATATATATAAAATTAACTAATCATAATTAATTAATTATTAATAGATCAATAGATCAAATAGATCATGGAAGGGTAACAGAGGGTATGGAGATTCGGCAGTATGAAATTAACATACTGGACTATTACTCATTAATGTAGATAAATATGCAATTTTCTTTAAGCTGATTAAACATAAAAAAGAATAAAAATTTAGTTAAAAACAGAAATGCATTTAAACAAAAAACAAATAAAATAAATTTTCTATCAATATAAAAACAAAAGTTAAAGAAACAAACTAAAATAAATAACAATTATGTAGTTATGAATCATATACAAAATAATGAATTCGTGAAAGAAAATGGAAACAGTGGTGGTATTAAGATCATGGAAAGGCTACTGAGTGTATGCGAGGCGTTTAGAATTTACTGATTTACTGATTACCTGCTTTAAGGTAAAATGATAAATTATCAAAATTTTCTTTTATTACTAAACATAAAGAAGAATAAGAAATTTTAGTAAAAAACAAAATATTTATTGGTATTTACAAAATAAATAAATGATTATATAAAAAACAAATGTTTAATAAAACAACAAAATAAATAAATATTTTTGTTATTATTGTTAAACAAAATATGACTGAATCAATAGATCAATAGAATCAATAGATCAACATATCATGAAGGAATAAGGAGGGATGATGGCAGTTTTGCAATTTACTGATCTTATCTAATTTACTACTTAAGAATATGTAAAATATCGCAAATCTTTTAAAAGTGATAAAAAATAAAAAAATAAATTTTTAAAAACAAAAATCATTAAAAAAAAAAAACTAAATAAATACGTCTTTTTATTACACAATTATGCTTTTAAAAAAAACAATACAACAATAAATGAAAAGTTTTTGTGTATCTGCATCTATACAAAATATACAATTGAAATCAATAGAATCAATTGTACAATAGTATCAAATAGTATCAATAGATCATGAATTGTAGGGAGTATGGAGAGGCAGTTGATTAAATAATCTATACTTGATTTACTGCTTTAAGCGATGTACATATGCAAATTTTTATAAAGATATAAACATAACAAGAATAAATTTATTTAGTATTAAACAAAAATATTTAAAAAGCAAATTAAAAAAATACAATAAATTTTATATATATAAAAAACATATGTTTAAAGAAAACAATAACAAAACTAAATAAAAATTTATGTGTATAGTTATTCAAATATGACTATCAATAGATCAATAGACCATTAGATCAATAGATCACAGAAGGTAGGAGGTCATGGAGGCATGGATTATCTTGATTCACTCTTTATGGATAATGAATAAATATGCAAAATTTTTTTAAAGTAACATATAAAAATCAAGAAATTTAGTAGTAAAACTGAAAATTTAACAAATTAAACAAAAATAAATAAATTTATCGGTAAAAATATAATGTCTTAAAATGAAACAAAAATAAAATAAATACAAAGTATTTTGTCGATAAGGTATATACAAAATATGAACTTAAATAATTACGATCAATAGTATCAATAGCCCCAATAGACTCACATAGACTACAGCAAGGGTGCGTAGGGTATGGCAGCAGTTAGATTTATCTACATTACTGACTATTACTGATCTTAAGGTAGTTAAATATGCAAAAAAAATTATTAAATAATAACATAAATAAATAAATATTTTTAGGAAAAACAAATATTTAAAACAAATTAAAAACCAAAAAAATAACAATTTTATAGTTAAAAACATAATGTTTAAAGAAAACAAAACAAAATAAATAAAGTTGTGTTTTATGTTATACAAAAAATGATTTGAATCAATATAAAATATACACGAAAAAAAATAAAAAGGTGGTGAGTGTGGAGGGGGAGCACCCTGTTATTGATTAAGAGATTACTCTCTATGTATGATAAATATGCAAATTTTCTTTAAATTCATATCATAAAAATAAATGTTTAAGTAAAAAAAAGATTTAAAACACTATTAGACAAAAATAGATAAAAAGTTTGTCTAAAATAAAATTTGTAAAATGGTTAATCAAAACGGTAAAAAAAAAAGTTTTAGTTGATGTTTGAAGAAAGTTTACCTGGAATCAATCGGATAAATTAGTCATCAATAATCAATAGATCAATATAGCCAATTAAATCAATAATCACAGCCAAGACGCTGGAGAGGTATGGAGGCTGTTGCATTACTATTTACTGATTTACTGCTTAAGTACGTTAAGTACAAATTTTTTAAAGATAATAAACAATAAAAAAGAAATAATTTTAGTAAAACAAAAATTAAAACAAATAAAACAAATAAAATAATTTTATAGTAAAACATATATGTTTAAACAAAATAAAATAAATTTATAAGATGAAAAAGTTTTGGTAATTGATAATTGAAGACCAATCTAAATTTAAGATCAATAGATCAAATTAAGTATCCAATAGATCATAGATCATGAAGATTTAGGGTGTATGGAGGCAGTCTTGAATTTACTGATTTACTATTTTATGTCCTATCAGTCCTCTACAAATGCAAATTTTTTTTAAGTTATTAAACATAAAAAAGACTATATTTTAAAAGAAATAAACCACAATATTTTAAAAAGTAATAAAAAATTTAAATGAAAACAAAAAAAACAGTAAAAACTATAAAATAAATGTAAAAATGAAACATAAAAATAAGTTAGAAAATTAAAAAAATTTTAAAAAAATAGCAAAAAAAAAAATTAAAAATGACTTGAGAAACTAAAACTAAAAAAAAAAAAAAAAACGTGAAGACTAAACGTTTAACTCAACGAAATAAAAAAATAAAAAAATTACATCAATAAAAAAAAAAAATGCAAAAAATTAATTTTTAACAAAACAATCATAATGAAAGCGAAATCCTAATATAAATATGAAAACGGCCCTTAGACATCCCCCAAAGGGCATGCTCCTATTGATTGATATATTATTATGAAAGAATTCAATATATATATTATATAGTCTATTATTTAAAAAGGTAGTATCAAGATAGACAAATAGTTAGCCTCTACCTTTATCATTATACCTCTACATATACCCTAAGACCTACTCCCACCCTCCTATCTGACGCAAACTATCATATTCTCACCGTGATAAAACAGATCGCTCAACGATTGCATACACTCATACGTCATCCGACATCATATCTCCATCTTCGCACAGCTATCGCAATCATAACGTCACCCTACGTTGACCTCAGCTTCCTCTTATCGTGTGGGTGTGACCGATAGCCTATTATTATATAATAGAGATGAAATATACATATGGAGAGGCCGTAACAAAGTATCCAATATAACAGCTCTCGTCGATAACACGAGACATGCTACATCATCATAACTAGTCCTAGGACCACTCTAAGACGCAGTAAATATCATTATTACGGATATACTATATATAGTATATCATATATAAATATAGTAGTATATATATATCTAGTATATATAATAGCGTAATAATAAAATTATGTTGTGTGTGTGTGATAAACAATGCTCTGCTTGGCATCACTAGGGTGTGGTGGATGCTGTAGTGTATCGATCGGTATAGACCTAATTTATCCATATGGTATAATATATATATATTATACAATGTGTGTTGGTGATGTTTTGTGTGTGTTTGTTATGAGGGTAAGTGATACATACACGTTTATTATGCATATTATATATATATAAAAATAATACAATACTATATTATATATATATATATGATATTAATATATATATATATTATAATATATATAATATATTATAATTATATAATAGTATATATATATAGTATATTATATACTATATATATAATGTGTGTGTGTTGCGATGTGTGCTGTATGTGCTGGTATTAGACCTTAATTATCCAAACTATACTTATAATTACTTATATATATTTATATATATACATATTAATATATAGTAGTATAGTATAATTATATATAAATAAGTTATATCTATATATATAATATATATATGGTGTGGGGTGTTTGTGTGTGCTTATCAACTTATATAGACTCTCTGAATGATCTCAATATTTATTGATTTATATATCATTATATAATAATTATATATATTATATTATACGTCATTTAGTTATATTATATATTAATATATATAAATAATTATTATATAAATTATTATATAATAATTATACATTATGTGTGTGTTTAGTGGTGTGTGTGATGTGTGGTATCCTGTTAGTTATATTGTATATGCTAAATAGTTACATATACCCTTTAAAGAATCAACAAAATATATATGACCTTTACCCATATTACTTCTTCGAGCTGAAATGTACTATTTCCCCTTCTTTTCATGTCAAAGGTATCAAATCACAAATTCTCATGAAAAGCAACAAGTTCTGGTCTATCAGCTTTAATACAGCAGTAAAAATTTAAATATGCAGTGGAACATTCTATCATACTAGAAAATTCAAACTGACGAAAAGAAATTGAAATCGCTAGAAAAAAAAACTGCGATTAACTTCCACCCTGTATATTTAACGCGTGATAAAGTGCGTGAACGATGGGGCGTCAGGCTACTGTTCAGTCTTACCCGACTCCGTCTCACGATTCCAGAAATAAAAAATCTTCCTTATAAGCGACGGTAAAAAAAAATTAAGCACCCCAATGTATAACGCGTAGATTCCTTTGAACAAAACTATTAAAAAAATATTACCAGCATTTCTCTATATATTTCCAAAGGATAAGTTCTCATCTGGGTTCTGGAAATAGTCTTGAAAATTGCCGTATCTCGCAAATCAGTACTACCTCCCTATAGGTACTCTCGGGGGAGAAGGACCGAATGAGAAACTCCCGACATCCTGCCAATCGGTGCGTTATACTTCTTGGGTAATTCTTTAGTTAAAAAAAAGTTTCAAAAAGTTTTAAATTATGAGAAAGCTCATAAGTAAAAGAGATGGAAGGATAAGTCTCTAAATATGCCTCTATTAAATCATATACTGTATTATTATTAACAATAATATATTCATTTTTTATGTTTTTACATTTTCATATCTAAAACAGACGACATATAACCAGAATTTCCAAGAAAATGTATTCCTCCGATGGACAACAATATAATAATTTCGTTAGAATTTTTTCTTTTTTTTTTTTTTTTTCCACACTACCATTTCATCGCACCTAAAACGTTGAACCTAGCAGTCCCAGCAATGTTTTCCTTTCTCGGTAGCTCTGTTGTAGTTTTTGAGATATGGATGTGGCTCTTCTAGGGACTGAGCCTACACTATATTATATATATATATATATATACTATATATATATATATTATTATAAGTAGTATTATTATTATTTTGTTAATTATAAAGATATTATATAATCATTTTTATATTATACACAGTATTAGATATATATATAATTGTATATAATATGTTATATATACTATATATACTATACCACATATATCCATTTTCAATTCTTCAAAATCTTAATTATTTCATCAATCTATATGTCATAAATTTCCACACAACTTTAGCATCTTCGAAATCATCCTATATGTGCTAAATCTAGGCATCTCCTGCATTTCTCAAGTCTATTTATATAAAACATACATATTAGGTAACCAAACACGATCGGCCAGATTTTATTCAATTTTCATATATTTCCGGCCAAACATTCTAGCTCAATTTGTTTAACTTAGAGACACCCTAGTCCCCTTAATTACTGCCTCCCCGCCCAGTGCCTCGGCCGCCACAATTAATTGATTAAGTCTAAAATAAAAGATTTATATTCAAACTATTAAAATTAGATTATACAAGCTAAATATGAGAGAAGTAAGATAAGTACTGATTGTTTTAGTCATAACGTCTCGTCCAGTCATGAACAGTCTAAGGAACCTGAATCGCTCATGCTCATTTACACCGACTCTCGTCGTGCCCTCTCTCTTACTATCTACTCATCGTTCGTCCTGCTTACTCTGTCCTCTTCTCGTATCTCTCCTCTCTCTCTTCTCTCTCTCCGTATCTCATCCATCATGCTCTCTTCTCGTCTCTCACCTCTTCTTTCTCTCTCCTCTTACTCCTCTCTCTCTACTTCTCCTACCGTGCGACCCATTTCACACCTCCCGATCTCTTCTTCTCTCTACTCTCTCCTCTGCGTCTGCCTCTCTCTCTCTTCGCTCTCCTCTACTGCGGCTCTTCTCTCTGCTCTCCTCGTCTACTCTCTCTCTCATCTCTCTCTAGTCTTCTGCTCTCTCTCCCTCTCTCTAACTCTCTCTCTCTCTCTCTCTTCTCTACTCTCTCTCTCTCTAAATAGTAAATACTACTATACTATAATATATATTATTCATCTACTATATATAATATTATATATTATATATATATATATAAATAATAAATACTGTACTATATTATATATTAAATATTATTTTCTTTTTTTAATTAAATAAAAAAATTAGTTTTTTTCTTATTTTTTTCCTAATTTATATGCAATCGGCAACTTCTAAACCTTTTAAAATTGTGATGATTTAATTTTTTATGACGTCGAGAGGAGGCTTATGTGAATTAAAAAACTCAAAATGACAAATAAGAATAAATATTTCATTTTTAAGTTGCCATGACAAACCAATTGTTTTCGAAAGTAATTGTAGTAATCTACGCTTTCTTGAGGCACAAAAATCGAACTGACTCTTCTAAATCAATGATTATTTGAAAAAATAATGTTTCGGAAGAGAATAAATGATATCTTAATGTAAAATTAGCATCCTGGTCATAACATTTTTTAACATTTATTTTAATAAGTAGGATAATCAGAATGTGAATATATTTATTACATTAGTTGCTTTATTTTTCTTTAGAGGAGGCCCGGCCTCCTGTGCTTCCCCGTAAAACCGCGCCTAATAGCACTATATATAAATATATAATATTAGTATATATTAGTGAGAAATTTATTATAATATATATATATGACTATATAATAAATTATAATTAACTATAATATTATACTATGATAAAATAAACTATATATACTTAGATATATATATACTATACTCATATAATATAATATATATAATATACTATATATAATATGTATATTAAATATAATATATTCCGTTCTTGCACGTGAACAAGATATATCGAAATTGGTCATTATCCGATTTTCGATAGTTATTATGCGGTCCTCATGTGCTCAACATGGATCGCCTGTCCCAGCCGAAGGATCAGTTTATTTTAGCAGACAATGAGTATTTCATAATAATTATCCCAGTTTTTATAAATCAATTTATTTATGTAAACTCTGTTAAATAAAACTACAGTAATTATTTCAATTTGCATCCAAAATCCTAAAAAATTATATATAATAGTACTATATTATTATAATTTACTAATAGTTATACTATATATATATACTATCATATCAGTCTGATATTAGATAGTGATAATCAATGATTTTATGTCATTTAACTATATTACGGATATAGATTAATACGTTAACCCTTACGGTTTGATTAACTTATATAGTATATAGATATGACTATACTTTAATACTCACTATATAGTAGCTGATCATATAATCGATAACATGATATTTCAGCAAACGTAATGATAGTCATCATAATAATGAGGGGGCACTTATATATATATACATATTTATTATATATAGATACTTACTTGTCATATTATTAATACTATATATACTATATATATACTACTATATAATAATTTATAATATTTTCTTATCTATTCATATATCTTATATTGTTATTATTATAATATTTATATAGACTTAATAATAGATTAATCACCACTTATATTTTCAGTTCAGTATTTTCACTTGTCAATGGTTTAGGTTACACGTTAGAAAGAATTTAACCTAACCTTAAACTCAACACCTACCTAACCAACCTATCTAATCTAAAACACAAAATGAAAAAAATATTTACCTCATAAAATCAATGTAAATTATATTAAGTGTATATAATATAATTAGAGATAATTAAATATATAAATAATTATATATAATATTATGATTCTAATATTCATATTAATTATATAATAATACATTTGATCTAATATAATTATAATTATATATAATATATATATATTATATAATAATATATACATTAAATATAATTAACTATTTATAATTATATTATATAAATATTACTTGGTACAAGCAGTTTTGTTGTGAAAGTATTATCTCTCATATGTAATTCCTTAAAAAACCTATTAAAATGACTATTCTCACGTAAAAACGGAATACATGTGGAAGCTCGGTCCAAAATTTATAGTTGCGACGAAAATGTAAAAAAAAAAAAAAAAAAAAAAAAAAAAAATAAAATACTCTTTCACAGAACAAAATTTTCAATATATTCTAAGCAATGACATTTTCGTAGTTAAATCAAGTTAATGAATTTCACAAGGAAACATTCTTATAATCACGGTCACACATAGGGGCTCGAAGCCACAGGGTCATGAGGGGGGTTTTCCATACCCTAGGGAGGCGGAGGAACCCCGCGACACCATCATACTAAAAAGAGTCGGGGTTCCGGGAGACCGTCCCGGAGGAGGAAATAATAGTCCTTACCCCTCTATTTCCCTCAGGGAACGGCCTGTAACCCACCTTTCATAGTTTGATAAATAATTTTTGGTATGGTTAGTAAAACAAAAAAAAAAGCAAAAAGTTTTTAGAAGGTCTATATGTTTTAACGAGAAACAAATAAAAGGTCTCTAAATACCGTATAAAAGGTCTCAAATAGGCCTTTTAATCATCTTACTTATAATTTATTAAACAATAATTTTTTTTATATTTTTATTTTTTTACATTTCCTGAATCGTTGAAATTTATCAAGGATCCAAAAATTATTTCCAGTAATCACTTTAAGTCTATTGTAAGTTTTTAGACGTCACAATACTAATAATTATATTATCATATACTATAATTTTATAAATCAATACATATATATATATATATTTTTTCTTTCACACTAGAATTGGACTTACATTCACGCAATGTATTCCTTCTACCTGGTATCATTAATAGTTTATAAGTATGAATCCATCACGTCATACATAAAACATCTACCCTATAATATATATATATATAATATATATACTTTAATAACATATTACACTATATACTAATAATATACTATAACTATAATATTTATTAATAAATTATATATTATTAAATATATGTAATGTATATATATAATATATACTATAATATATTTATATATGATAAATATATACGTAATAATAACTATAATAATAATATATATATATTATATTAATTATACTATATAATATTATATATATAATATAATTTATTATAATATTAATATTACAAGGAGAAGAGAGATGAGAAGAAGAGAAAGAGACAGCATCTCCCGTCGAGGTACCGGGAAGCGAGAAGACAGTAATATTTTCTAAAAGAAACATTGAATAATTACTGTGTATCTTTGCGCATCAGTTTTACACAGTTTAGCTATAAATATATTCATTTTAATATATTTAATAAAATAATAGTAATTTAATGTAATAAATACAGAAAATTACTTTTTACATTATTTAAATAACAGTTTTTATAATTAAAATTATCCCAAATGATATACTAAATATTTATCGGAAAAGACAACGAATCACATTTTACACATTTCACAAATTCCTATGACATCAATTAACTGCGCCAATAATGAAGCGATATAATACTATCGAAAGAGCTATATAGTACATCAGAATCTCTTGTCTCATCATAACGGAAAAAAGAACCCTCTTTACTATACATATAATAATATATATATACTACTATTACTATATAATAATAATACGCTATTATTATATATAATACTATTTATAATATATATATATATATATATATATACTATATATATATATATATAATATATATATAATAATAAAACTATTAATTTTAATAATTGATAATAAAATTATAATAAAGATATATAATATATATAATCATTCTCCAAATGGGTTGAGGCTGGGAAAAAATAGCCCTTATTTGTTCCAACTGAAATAAGCCCATTAATGATATTAGCCTTTGCAAAATGTCAAAATTGAAACGAAACTTTGCAAATTTCAACTATAAAGAATTATCTCTTTTCATTTTCACTCTAATATTGGGCATTTAATTGCAAAAACAGTGTTGAAAAATCTTACCATCAATACTCAGTCCAGCAATTCCAAGTGCAGCTATTCTTCTGTAACGGATATCGCAGTTAATGCCGTAACTTTCGGTGTCAATAACATTACAAGTATAATGAAGCAAAAGAAACGTGATTCGGCAATCTGAAAAAAATTTACTGAAATATTAAAATTTATAAAATATTATATAATATATATATTAATATATAATACTACTATATAGGATATATATAATATATATATATATAATATATAAGTATATATAATATATAATATATATTATATATATATATATATATATATTATTATATAATAATAGTATTATTCATATAAAAACATTCATAATAATAATTCATTTCCCAACATAATAAGTATGGAAAACATAAAGATAATGGAAAAACCATTTAAGTGTTTTTATTGTGAGAAAAGTTTTAAACGTAAAGATAATTTACAATTTCTAAGAAGCGAAATTCTTCTTTTTTAAAATTTCGTAGGAAAGGGAAGTACGTAGGAGGGGCGGGGGGAATATTAATTATTTTTTAAGTAGTATCTTTCGTCAATTAAATAAAGCAGAATGGCGATTGCTTTTTATAAATTCAAAATTGATAAATACGTTTTATACAAATAGTGTTTAAAAAGGACAAAATATCAGAAAAGAGACCGGAGAATTATCCGAAAGATATGACTAAGATATTCAGAAATAACCAAAACACTATTGAAATCAGGGTATAAGCTTATTATACCAAAAATGCTAAAAAAAAATAATAAATAAAAAAAAATAAAAATAAAAAATAAAAAAAAAAAATTAAACTCGAAAAGTACGACACTATACAAAAACTAAAATACATAGTTTGATATTCAGCGATAAAGCTATATTATTGCAAAGTACGTTTATATAGTTAACCAACTAAGAATATACCCAAGGAAACCGCCTTGATACAAGACGTTTTCTCTCGCATCATAGAGTGCAGAGGGACTTCGTCCTTTCCCCATCGCTCTAGCCCCCTAATGACAATTATTCCTTGAACTTCAATTTTTAGGGCTCGAGCGATGTGTTCTGCTGGTTTTGGTAGTCTTAGTTAAAATTTTCTATTTGTTTTGTTGCTCATGGCCTTATATCTAATTATTTTTTCTTGTTACTTAGTTCGTCTTGCATTTGAGTTTGTTAGAAAATTTGATTAATTTTAGAATAAAAGTAGCATAAAAGATTTTGGCTAGCTTTCATGCCTGGTAATAGGCTTTATTGGCTTTCATATTGCTTATCAATAGTAATAACATAATATCTCTGTTTTATTATCAATATTACCTTAATAATCATCATTTTTTGTTCCTGTCTATGATACCAGTAATTACTGATACATTGTTTTCACACTATTCTAATGCTGTAAAACAGTGATTGATCCTTGTTAATTTTATCTCATTTCTACAATAATATATGGTCCCTAGATCAATATTTTTGTTTGTTTTTTAGATTTAATTAAGATACCTTTTTGGGTTGAAATTTTTTTTATTTTTGTACTACATTGTGTTTTCAATAAAGTCAGTGGATAGAGAGAAAATGGAAAAGAGTAGATGTTGTGGCGTTCACTTTTCTTTAGCATTTCTATTCTTATGATATATGATTTAAAATTTTCATAGTACATTTAAGTCAAAAGTATTAAGCTATGATAATTAAATGAAAATGAAGACTATTGTTACTACGAAATGTTATTTTACTACTAAACCAATTAAATTTTTTTTTATAAAACCAATATAAATTAATTTTAACATGCAGAAAGAAAATGAAAGTGAATCGGTTGAAGGAGATACTCTTGATGGTGAAGTTCCTGAAAATAGTCATCCTGATTTTGAGTCAGAAGATCAGAGTCCTAATGATGGTGCAGATGAAAAATACCGTAAGATATATATATATATATATATATATATATATTTATTATATATATATATATATTATATAATATATATATAATAGTATTATTTATATATTATATATATATATATATATAATATATATATTATATATATATATTATGTGTAGGTTTTTGATCCCACAATAGAAGGGCACCTCACCTGTAAGTTTTGATGAGGTAGATTCCTTTCTCAGAAGGGTCTGCCACTACGTTGAGGTGTTTAACGACTCTGGGCGGACTTCTTCTGTTGGTGGAGTTTATAAAATATTTATTTTTGGCAGTGGAAGGCTCTTGATCTAATTACAGTTGTTTCTTTTTCTAACCTCAGGCTCTTTACATCATCTATTTTAAAATCCAGCTACTTCTAAATATCACCTATTAAAATTATTAAGCTGGATTAATTTGCTCTAAACCAAGTAAATAATGTACATATATTTTGCAATATTTCAGATTTGCAGCACAACGATTTGGAGGTACTTACACTTTTTCCCCCCTTGTTTATCAAATTTGTTTACCATGTATTTTCATAAACCTCTGCAGCCTTGATAATAAAAAAAAGGACACAACTAAGGTATTTATTAAAATAAATTATGAAAATTAAATTTTTCCAAACAAAACTATGTAATATGAATAATTAATAAATGAAAATCATATATATACTTATGCATATATCAATACATATATATATTATAGGGAAAAAAAATATGAACAATAATGAATTTAGAGAAAAAAAAAAATCAAAAATATATACAAAAAAATTAAATCGCACCATATATACCGGTAATACTATACTATCCTCTGGAAGAAGGGGCAACAATAGCAATCGACTTAACGGGGGTGTGGACGAGTCCCAATCGTGTGCTGTGTGAATTTAGGACCAAGCGTTTTTACCTTGTTAGAATTGAATCAACAGGTTTCCCACCCTCTCGCAAGCGCAGATATGGCTCTCCTTCACCAAATAAAATGATCTTTATATGTAAAGACTATAATTAATTTTATAATTTGAAAAAAAAAATAATATATATATATATATTTTTTAATTAATTGTTATTTTTATTTGTGACAAAACTTTAGCAAAAAAAATTTACATAAATTAACTGTGTTTCTAATAAAATTATTCATCTGCTGTTAATATTTTATTTCTGGATTTTTTTTTCTATATAGTTACGATAGAATGGCCTATGTCAGTGTAACTTTGATTTTTAACGACAGAAAACTTCCTAGTCTTAGCGACAACCCTCAATCTAAGTTACAGGTTATAAAAATACTAAGGAGATTGGTGAGGTACCTTAGGAGGTGATGAAGCCATTTTTGGCACACTGGTATTTGTCGAAATCAGGTGATGAGACAGGTAGCGAATCAAGAACTCCCTTAGCGGGAAAGTTCACACTGTTTTCCTTGTCTTCAGGTAGATGGTCTTCCTGCACAAATGTGGACCGCTGATGTTCCAAATACCGGACTTCAGGATCAGGAACTGGGAGCTAAATAGAAACAAGAAATTTAATCATCTGTTTCCATCTTACACAATTAATAAAGCTTCAAAACTCAATAAAAACTAAATAAAGATTCTAAATTTCTCTATTCCATTTCTATACTTCACTTAACAGACAAATAAATATGAACATAATAATATCTTTAATCTTTAATAATTTACCCTTTTAATAAGGCCAGGAACCTTATTGTCCTATCGTCTGTTTTTTCTGTTATTTTAATGATTTTCTTCACTTTTCGTTTGTTTTCTTCTTAATTTTTGTTCTTTGGTATGGATTTCCGTTTTTTTTTTTTTTTTTTTTTTTTTGTTTTTTTTTAAAAAACGTTCAAAATTCACAAATATCTGTAGGGAGAAAAATAAAACATAGATGAAATCCGTCTCAATATATATATATATATATATATATCATCACCACCACCACCACCACCCACCTTCTTTCCCCATTGATTGGGGGTAATGTGCGTCACATGCACCGGAAACAAAGGTAGTAGAAGAAAATGACGCAAGTTCGAAAAGAAAACCTGCCTTACCACACCCTTTAATCCCTTAAGCTGAGAACTTGTCCCAGTCACGAAAAATCCACCCTAGGGCTTCATGGGACTGCGATGGACCCACTATGACATCTCGTTAATGGAGGGTTCATCCCTTGGCCCCAGGTGGGCCAAACCATACCCCCTCACAAAACCCGCCATTCACCCTATTATGCACCTCTTCTTCTCGCCTCTGCAAACTTCACATTCCTCTTGTCCAGGCATTCCTTTTACTGACTCAATCCACTTTCCTTACGGTAATATATATTATATATATATATATATATATATATATATATATATAATATATATATATATATATATATATAATATATATTATACGGATATATTATATATATATTATATATATATTATATATATATATGATATTATATATATATATAATATTATATATATATATATATATATATATAGTATATATATATATTATATATATATATATATATATATGATATATAGTATAATATATTAAGGGTGGGCCGAAACCTAAAAATTAAAAAAGAAATTGTGTCCCCTCTAATTACTGCTTTTTTGATGTCAACATGAAGGCTTTATGACAAACAAAAGAATTTTGGTTACCAGTTTTAGCCACGACCTACTTTGGGTTATATAAAAGAACTAAATTTTTTTTCAAATTTCTAGGTAAAAATCCTTAAATTCTTCATAAATACAAATATGCAATGATAAAAGCTATACCTATACAGAAAAAATATTTTATCTAACTTACCTTTCCTAGATTAACGCTGTAACAAGCTGAAGCACAGTGCGATTCTAAATAAGATTGAAGTCCTCTGACCCCCATTTTGACTAATTTAGGGATTCACACTATTCCCCCTAATTATAAGATATTAAAAAAGGTTCTTTACTAGCTAGTTTTAGAGCTCATAAATTGCATATTTCTGAAATAAATGGCAAATTAATACAAATAAAAAATAAATGGCACAAGCCAGTAATGTTATCTC
>JABUQX010003605.1:0-37056 GCA_015478945.1 Trachelipus rathkii | reverse complement strand
AAAAGAGAGAGATTCCATTGATAATAACCGAAGTGAAACAACCACCGACAGAGAGATGGCAATGTATAGCGAGTTCGGCATCAGTAAGAGATTCCAATCACCTTCTGTGAATTGTAAGAATGTGCGACGTTTCAAAGCAGCTGATATTGAGCAGGGAGATTGAAAACTTGTTTTATCCGGAGATGCCGTTCTTGTTTTCTATATGGGAGGTGGATCGGGAGCTACTGGTAGAAGCTCCTGTACTATCTATCTAACGGCGGACGCTGTTGTCGATAGTTCGAGTCCCTGGCGCGAAAGCGATAATTTTTGTTCCGTCTTATGTGCATAATTTGTCGTAAGTAAGGCGAATGTTGTTGTGCTGTATTGGCGGTTCCTTGACTGGTCGCGTTGGTTCGTTACCGCATGAAGCACCCCTGATAAGAAGCCGTGTAGCCCCACGATTGTGTCCAATACCCATCCTTCTGTGGAATTTTAATTAATTATCGAGTTTCCAAAAAGACAGTGTAAATCGAAAGCAGGAAACTAAAAACTGTAGACCGAAATACCTTTTTCTCTGGGGTGTGTTTCGGATCTGACTAGTGGTTTTACCCTTGACATTTGTCTACCCACGCCCGATTCGCTTTTAGTCATGCGTTATTGTTGTATTCTTTGTTAGTATTGGAATGAAATTTGTCTTCGCTCTTATTAATCAAATTTGTCGCAAACAAGCATGCTTGTGCGCATAGGGCGGGTCTGTGTGGGCCGTTGGTACTTTGTGGTTGGTGTTGCTCCTGTAGACATGTTCGGGAGCAAAACCACAAGTGAGTAGTTGGTGCGCTTAGCGCCCAGCAGGGGTTCCCAAACCACTCTTACCATGGATTTGATATAAATTGGATTGTCGGTATGTTTGCAGAAGAAGTGTATGTATTTTCTTGTCAATTATCTATAGAGTAATTTTGAATTTAACTCTTCCGTGATGATGCTTTGGTTCTTTTTATCTTGGGGCGGATCGCAGATATGTGGTAGATGCCTCCTGTACTTTTGTCTAATCGTTGGTATTGGGGTCGACGCCTGTTGTCGATGGTTCGAGTCCTGATTGTCGTTGCGATGTGTGAAAATTTTCTTGCATCTTAGGTTATTTTGCTATTATTTTTTGATGGGCTGCTATAGCGGTTATAGCACGTGTTGTGGCCTGTGTCATTTGGTTCTGGCGTTGTTCCCGATGTACTTGGGATCGGGGTTGTGTGGGGGGTTTGTGCTTCGGCTTGTGGTAACCCTAGTGAGCACCGCTCAGAAGAATGACCTGTGTAGCTCTCCGCATGGGTTCGCTCAACAACCCCTCGAGTGTATTTAGGAAGTATGAGTATCTGTGAGTTGATTCAAAGTCAAGGTGATATCTTTGAAGCAGTGAAGATCTGGAAAACTGTTAAAGTGTATGATAACCTGGTGTTTTGAGTGTGTTTTGTTGTGTGTGCCGGAGTCCGTTGTTGGTATCTGGTAGTATGTGGAACCTGTCGTCCTGTTCATTGCTGTGTCTATAAGTGCGGTTTGGTACGTCGTGTTGCTTGTTTGACTTGTGTGTCGAGGTCTCTGGCGGCTGTAGGTGAAATTTTTCTTTTCTTATTTATTGCTTAAATGTTATCGCAAACAAGAATGATGTTCCCATGTCGGCGTTTCCTGACTTTGGTTGGTTGCCTCCTGTAACACGGGAGCAAAACTAGCAGAATGACTGTGTAGCCCCAAGTAGGGGGTTAAAACGCATCCTCTAATTGGATTTAAATAAGTACCAGGGTGGGGTTTCAGAAGCAGTGATGTATCGAGCGAATGAGACTTGAAAACTGTTCCGAAGATATTCTTCTTTTGTCTGGAGTGGGCTAGATCGGAACTGTATGTGGTGATGAGGCCCTCTGTATCATTTGTCTATCTGAAGTTGTTGTGTGGGTGTTGTTGTTGTCTGTTTGTTCTGATTGCTTCGATGTCCGTGATGCGCGAGTGAAATTTGTTCATGCGCTTATTATTTTTGCAAAATAGTGTTTGCATACATTATGTCTAGATTCTTGGGTTGCCCATGTCGGCGTGGCTTGACTGCTGTGGGTTTGGTTGCGTCCTTTTAACCAGGAGCAAATCATTCAAATAGTTGTTTGTTCTCGTGTTATTTATAGCCCCATTCTGAGTAGATTTTTCTATATGTGCTATACTATTATTATTCTGTGTATCTGGTGCTTTGTAGTCCTATGACTGCGTATGTTGTAGTCTTCACTACTCATAGCATTAGCTTATCTAGTGTATGAGTTAGCATTATGTTGCTAGTTCGAGTGTTATGAGTTACCTGTTTTCTAGCTTGAGCATCTTCAAGGAGTTTATTCTGTTGTGTGCTGATGGTTCACTAGTATTGATGTTGATATGGCGCCACCATCTTCCTTCCATTCTATCAGATCTTTATAGCTATAGATTTCTTCCATTCTGTTTCCCTTTTCCTTTTCATCCACACGGTGTGTTTGGTTGGTTCATATATTTCCTAATTGATGAGTTGATATCTCAGATCGAGTGTTGTGTCCGTTGCTGTCTCACCATCTAATCATAAGCTGTTTTTAGCAGAGAGAGAACTAGTTCCTCCACTTCAAAACCATACCTTACTCTATCTCTAAGTTTGAGCTCTTTCCAACCCCTCTCTTTTACACACCTGCCAAATGTCTCTCTACTAATTATTGTGCGGCCGGCTCGAAAGCGAGTTGTTTCAGATTCCCCGTTTGCACATCTGTGGTTAAGACTTAAATCTATGCGTTCTGGCATATGTGAGTTTGTTAGGCATCGGCCTCCATGCTTCTCTTTTCATTCTCCATTATTCTAAACTCCATCCCTTGCTACCTGTCACCCCACTCCTGTCTGATTCTTTCATAACCCAATCCATTACTTCTAATATTAGTTTATTGTTATTAGAGTTATTTAATATATATATATATATATATAGTATTGATCGTGATATATAATATTATTATATATATATATATATATAAATATAATAATATTTATTATATATAATATATATATATTTATATGTAGGTATGTAAATCAGTTTATTTATATTATTATTATTAGTATATCGTATTTTTTTTTGTTGTTGTGTTTTATATTATATATAGTATATATATATTTGTATAATTGTTATTATATATATATTGTGTATATTATATATTGATATATATTATTTAGTATAGTATTATGTATATATGTATTATAGTATATCTATATATATTAGTATTATTAGTTAGTAGTATTTATATATATATATATATAGTATTATATTATAGTTGGTTATATATATAGGCATCATCTATATATATTATATAGTAGTGATTTATATATATATTATTATATATACATTATGTAACTTATATATGTTTTAATTATATACTATATATTATATATATATATATATATATTATAAATATATAAAGGTTATATGTTGTTGGTATTATGTATATATATTATGGGTTATTTAATTGAGGTATTTATATTATTTTGTATACGTATTATATATAGTATATTAATGATATATTTGTAGTATATATATATATATATTTATATAATTATATAATATGTATTATATATATGTTAGTTATTTATTTATATATATAATTAATGTGGGTCGTTTTAGATACCATTATACACCGATTTATTATATATATATTGAGATTTATTTCATTATATATATGTGATTATATAATATATATATATAATAACTTATATATCTCGTACGGTAAATAATTATTAGACGTATATATATACTATATATATATTATATATATATTATATATATATATATAATATATATTATATTATATAATAATTATAGCTATTAGTATATATATATATATATAAATAGTATATAGTATACGTATATATATATAATATATATGTATTATATATATAATTCTTTTTTCAATTGAATCAATTCAAGCCTTTGATAATTTGTACCTATCAACCCAAAAGGAAAAATAAATAATTATTTTTTCTTGCGGTCAAACACTCCGACTATAAGTTTTCCTGCAGCTGTGATGAAATTGTGCAGTAAACTTGTTCTGTCAACAATTTTTCACGTACAAAAATATTTTTTTGAAAAAATTTATGGCCCCAGAATCCGTTCCGTTTTATTACTCCGGCGCGGCTCCCAGATCGTCGGCGTTGGGTCCGACTAAGGTTTTCCTGCAACCTATTTGAAAAATTGTTTATCAAGGTCCTTTCTGGCAATAAAACTTTTCACCAAAAAAAATATTTATAGGAACAAAATTATACCCAGAATCCGTCTCCGTTTCCGACCTCCGGACCGGATCCAACTAAGGCGTTTCTCGGCACTATTTTGAAACATTGTTCATTCACGTCTTCAAGCAATAAATTTTTCACCTAACTAAATAAGTTTTCTTGAAAACAATTTATACCCAGTCCGGCTCTAACTCCGGCTTCGGTTCTGACTCCGGTTCCGCATCCGACAAAGGTTTTTGAACTATTTGAAAATGTAATGTCAGCAAGTCTTTTCTGGCAATGACAATTTTCGAACATAAAAAATTATTTCTTTGAGAAAATATTTATAACAAGGATCCAGCTCCGGATCCGACTCCGGATTCCTGCTCCGGATTTCGATTCAGTCAATAGGTTCCCTGCACACGTATTTGAAATAAATTGTTCAGCAAATTCTTCCTTTCAATTCAATATTTTTGCACGGCTGAAAAAAAATGATTTCTTAAAAAAATTTCATTACCCATGACCCGGCCTCCGGGTTCGGCTCCGTGATTTCTGACTAAGGTTTCTGCAGCTATTTTTCTAAATATTGTTTCAGTCTTGTGGCACTGCTTCTATGTTCGATAAGTTTTTTTATACACAAATAATTAGTTTTTTCGAAAAAAATATCTATATTGACTCCGGTGCTGCCGGACTTCGACTGTCCGGCTCCTCGACTCCGAATGTGCCGGATCCGATGGAAGGAATTCTGGCTTCAGTATGTTGAAAATTGTTTTTAGCAAGTCTCTGGAATAAATTATTTATCTAAGAGAAAAATATCTCTTGAAAAAATTTATATCAAGGATAAGGCTCCGAAGCTGGATCCGGATCCGGACCGACTAAGGTTTCTGCCGCTATTGAAGATTGTTCAAGTACACGTTTCTGGCAATTAAATTTTTTTCTCTAAAAAAAATATTTTTTGAAAAAAATTCATGACCTCTGTACGGTCCGGCTCATGACTCCACTCCGGCTCCTACTCCAGCTCCGACTTCACTTTCGGCTCCGGATCTAACTAAGGATTTTCTGTACTAATTGAAATTGTTCAGTACGTCATTTTTTGGCAATAAAGTTTTCACCTAAAATATATTTTTATTTTTAAAAAATTCATACCCAGGATCCGCTCCGGCTCCGGATCCGGGATCCGACTAAGATTTCTGAACTATTTGAAAATTATTCAGCACGTCTTCTATCAATAAAATTTTCACCTAAAAAAAATATTTTTCGAAAAAATCATACTCTGGCTCCGACTCCATCTCCGACTTTGAATCCGGCTCCGGCTCCGACTCCAAAATCGGATCCGATTAAGGATTCCTTGCACGATTGAAAATTGTTCACAAGTCTCTGGCAATAAATTTTTCATCTAAGAAAATTGTATTTCCTTGAAAAAAAAATTTATACCCAGGATCCGGATCCGAACCTACTTAAAGGTTTCTGCACTATTTGAAAATTGTTCAGTGCGTCTTCTGGCATTTAAATTTTTCACCTAAAAAAATATTTTTTGAAAAAATTCATACCCAGGTTCCGGCTCCGCTCACGGCTCCGGCTCGCGGCTCCGGCTCCGGCCTCTGACTTCAGCTCCGACTTCACCTTCGGCTCCGGATCTGACTAAGGTTTTCTGCATCTATTGGAAATTGTTTAGTACGTCTTCTGGCATGAAATTTTTCATCCTAAAAAAATATTCTTGCTGAAAAAATTTATCCACTATTGCGCCGTCTGACTCTGGCTCCGACTTCGACTCCGGCTCCGGCTCCCGACTGTCCGGATCGGATCCGTGATCCGACTAAGAATTCCTGCACTATTTGACATACCTGTTTAGGCAACGTCTTCTGGCAACAAATTTTTCATCTAAAATTTTTTTTTTTTTTTTTAAATTTACACCCAGAATCCGGCTGTCGCTCCGGATCCGGATCCGGATCCAACTAAGGATTATGCACTATTTGAAAAATTTGTTCAGCACTTCTCTGGGTGCTTCGAGAGTTTCAATGAGAAAATAAGAATGTCGAAAAAACATCAAATCTACGGCCACCCGGCTCTGAACTTCCGGCCCCACTTTCCGACTCCGGCTCCGACCCTAGGATCCGGATCCGACTAAGATTCTGCAACTATTTGAAAATCTGGTTCAGTCGTCTTCTGGCATTAAATTTTTTTCCACCTAAAAAAATATTTTTTGAAAAAGAATTCATATTCAGGCGCTCCGGCTCCGGCTCCGAGGATCTGACTAAGGTTTCTGTAGCTATTTGAAAATTTTCAGTACGTCTTCTGGCATTAAATTTTTCATCTAAAAATATATTTTTAGAAAAAAAATCATACCCAGGAAACGGCTCCGGCTCCGGCTCTTCCGGCTTCCGGCTCCGGCTTCGGCTCCGGCTCCGGCTCCAACTTCGCTTCAGTTTCCGGATCCGAATAGAGGTTTCTGCACTACTTTTGATAATAGGTACGCAGATCTTCTAAAATATTATTCTTCGATAAAAAAATCATAACTTCTGGCTTCCGGCTCTGACTTCGACTGTGTTTGGGAACGCGCAGTCCGGCTCTGAGACTGTCGGATCCAGATCCGGATCCGGATCCGGACTAAGGATTCTGTACTATTTGAAATTTGTTCAGCACATCTCTTCTTCCAATAAATTTTTCATCTAAAAAGAATTATTTCATGAAAACTACGGCTCCGACTCGGCTACGGCTCCGGCTCCGGCTCCGGGCTCCGGCTTCCGGCCCTCCGGCTCCAGCTCCGCTCCGGCTCTTGCTCCGTGCTTTCCGGCTCCGGCTCCATTTATTTGACTGAGTAAAATATAGATTTTCTATAAATTATAAATAAAACATTTTTTGATAATAAACCTGGAATTGCAATTTTGACTGGAGTTGATGAAATTTTTAAGTTCGACACCTTTCTAAATAAAATTTCTGTATCTAAAAAAAACTATTTAGAATTTTTTTTAAAAACAAATACAGTTTGAAATTTATGTCGGAGGAATTTTTCTTACTAATTTAGATAAAAAATGTGAAAATTTTTGATTTTGCTTTCAAAAGTAGGGGGTCTAGTTATGAAGCTCCCCTTAAAATATTTAAGAACATACCTGTAAAATTTTGAAAGCTGGAGTTCGCGGTTTTAGAATCGATTAATGGGAAATTTGTGTTTGATGTGGAGCACAAATATTGTATGTTAGGTTTGATAACCAACGGGCATAGTCCGTTATAGTAATTCAACAATCTAATTTCTTGTTTTTGCATTTTATTTGAACCATGCAGAAAAGCTTGTTCGACAAAGTAGGATGTTTGAAAATGCAAAAAGAAACTTGTGGCTTTTTCTATCTAGGTTTAGGATACTCCTTTTGTATGCTAAGCCAAAAATCAGCCGCTGATAAGTCAGCCTTTCTCAGTTTATATTTTTCAGTAAAGAATCAGCGGAGAGATCATTAAATTCCGTCTCTTTCAGTATCTGTGAAATCTACTTCTTCAGCAATATCTGCCTGGTGAAATGGGGAAACAATCCACCTCAAGATTCTTAAGGGAAAGAGAAGAAAAAGTATGGTCCCTCTCTTGATACTAAAGTAAACTTAAGTGGAGGCCAGGGGGTTAGGCCCCCCATAGTTTCCGAGAGTCATTTTGTTTTCTTATTAATTGAAATTCAGTAAATGATATATTAGGTCTTTAAAAGACGTTTATTTTAAGATCAAAGCATTGATACATCAAATCCGAAGTAAATTCACTGAAAACGAATATTGACGACTGCTTAGTGTACATATAAAAAAAGAACCCGTTCGTATCCGTTATATTACTTGGATGACCTCAGGGCGATAGCGTTGGGTAAGTCTTGAGTTTTTATATGATTGCACTGCAATAACTGTACAGTGCCCGAATAACTTATCCAACAGAGAGTCCAGAATACTAAATAATACAGGTCGGAATTTTAATAATGTGTTTGTGGATGGTTGTCTTGTCAAGGGGGCCTGGCCAAGGAATTATTTATCTGCTGGAAGAGTAAGTTTTTAGACATTAAATTATTTATCTTTTAAACCACCCCATTACATTTAATTGAGTAAACCTTTGCTCTAGGATTTATTTTTGTAACAATCCAGTCTGTACTCGTTGTCACTGATATTGCTCTATACTGTGGTTGTGAACTTCATTTTTGATATTTTTTGCTGATATTAAGCACCAGAGTTATTTGTTTCGTAATTTTTTTGCCAAAAAAACCTGTGTTTAGAGTCATGTGTTAAGTATTGCTATCAATATGTAAACATCTGGGATATTTTAATAATTGCATGTAAATTGTCAATGAAGTTCATTGTACTATTACGTTTTGTCAAGTTTTTGCAATATATTTGATTTTATGCGTATTGTTTAAATAGTACTTTGCTAGTAGAACAATACTTGTAGACCGGAAACAAGTCAAACACTGGTATATTTTAATACTTTTATATGATTATATATATATAGTTATATAATATAGTAATATATATATATAATATAATATATAATATATATAATATATAATATATAATATATATATATTATAGATATATTATATATATATATATATAATATATATATATATACTATATTATTCAAATTATATATATAGTATATATTAATAAAATTTAATTAAATTATATATATTATATAATAATAGAGGTAATATATATATATATATCTATATATTTATTGATATTGTTTAGATAGGAAGTAAAATTACAAAAGTTGCGTGAAGCGAAAATAGT
Source organism: Trachelipus rathkii (assembly GCA_015478945.1). Taxonomy (NCBI): domain Eukaryota; kingdom Metazoa; phylum Arthropoda; class Malacostraca; order Isopoda; family Trachelipodidae; genus Trachelipus; species Trachelipus rathkii. The sequence goes on along the minus strand of JABUQX010003605.1, from coordinate 28,081 downwards.
GATTTTCGAAATTCCTGAACTTTTACTTGCTTTGAGTCTTGGGTCGAAATACTAGTTTCCCCACCAAGTTTTAGCCAAATTTTACCTAGCGAATTATAAAGCCTATATATATATATATATATATATATAATAATATATATAATATATATATATATATATATATATATTATATATATATATATATATATATATATATATAATAATAGTATATTATATATATATTGTAATATATATATATAGATATATATATATTTATATATTATATATATATATAGTGTGGGGTATATATATTATATTATAATAATATATTATATATATATATATATATATATATATATCTTTATTTTTGCTGTATTAAATTTTTTTTCATACATGTATCAGTGTTAAGACAAATTTCGAAATTTTGTAAGAAAAAGTGAATTGTGATTCGTGTGTTAGAAACGTGACTTTTTTTGACAAACCAGATTATTTTTAGAGTTGATATTTCGTGAAACGAAATTATAATAATGGCTTTCTAACACTGAATTTGTGGAGATGTGTAAGTCATTAGGTCTGTCGGGTTAAGTTGCTGCAGCAATTAAAAGACAGATTAGCTCAAGGAGCTGCGCTCGAGCAACAGAAGTTAGCTAAGGAAGCAGACATTGAACAACAGAAGTTAGCTAAGGAAGCAGAGATTGAACAAAAAAAGATAGCTTTGGAGGAGAAAAAGTTAGCGCTTGAAGCTGAAAGGGAGAAAGCTAAGCTTGAAGCTGAAAAGGAGAAAGCTAAGCTTGAGGCTGAAGCCGGAGTAGAAAAAGCTAAGGTCAAAGCTGAGGCTCAAAGAGTTAAGTTAGAGGCAGAGAAAGATGCACGAGAAGCAGAGGAGAGAATGTTGCAGATGAAGTTAGATGCTGATGATAGACAACGTCAGCACGACGCAGCAATAGCTTCTCAAAGTTCTCAAAGCAGTCAAAGCACTTCCTACGCAAACAAGTACCCGAAATTAAAGCTTCCATTCTTTGATGAAAAGGTGAACGACATTGAGGAGTACTTATTAATGTTTGAAAAACAGGCGGAGGCAAATGACATCCCCAAGGAGAAACGAGCATTAGTTTTAGGGTCATTCCTTACTAGCAAAGCGGTCAATGTTTTCAACAATCTGACTGTGGAGGAGTTGAAAAACTATGATAACTTGAAGAGAGCCTTGTTGATAAGGTACGATCTAACGGAAAGTGGATATGGTACCAGATACAAAAGTATGAGTCCCACTGAGGATGATAACCCCAGGGTGTATCTTCAAAAGATTATTGAGGCCCTAAGAAAATGGATTGCCGCGGCTAATGTAAAGATGACTCCTGATGATTTAATAGAATTTTTCTCAGTTGACAAGTACCTTAACACAGTCCCTAAAGAACTTGCAACATATTTGAGGGAGACGAAAAAGAAAGTACCAGAAGAAATCATTGTCAGTTCAGAAGGTTACATGGAAGCTCATCATTTAAAATTTGTATCTAGTCACGAACGGAATCATAATCACTCTGATAAAAATAGTCACAATAATAGCAATAATTATCGAGCGAGAGGCAGTGGTTATTTCACGAATAATAGCCATAGAAGTAATGACCAACGCGTATCACGACCAAATAGCAATAAAGATAAGAGCAATAGCGGAAATGGCGACAGACAAGACCATCGTCTCAGTAGCAGTGAGCCCAGGGCTGTGGTCACATGCTACAAGTGTTCGAGGAGAGGGCATCTCGCCAGAGATTGTAGAGCCCCTCCATATTTCAACAGCAGTGGTAGAGGACAGAATAATTTCAGTAAACAGAAGGAGGAAGGGAAAAACACGGCAGCGTCCGGAGTTTTAGAGAACGGCGATAAAGTCCTGCATGGATCAGAAAGAAGAGCGAAGTCTCCTTACTGTAAACAAATGAAGGGCGGAAGATGATAGCTTGGTCACGCATCTACCTATAAACTTAATGGGACGGTGAATGGATATTCGAGTTAAGAGTACTCCGAGATACTGGTTGTTATTTTCATTGGTAGTACGAGGAATAAGTAACGTACCTTAGGAATGTTATGTGGTGATAATCATGAACATGAGGTTGTTTGGAACTGAACGGTGAAGAGGCTCCCACTCGCGGAACTATTGATGTGGATACCCCCTTACTATGTGGGTAGGACTACCGCAGAGTGCTGCCGGAAGTTGTTTATGATTTAGTTATCGGAATCGTCAAAGTTGCATTACCCCCAGTATCAGCCGCAACTCGCGTGGACTGACGACATGGTGTGTCGAGGTCCTCATCTTGAGAAGGACGGGCAAATTCGAAAAGGATTGCTATATTCCCCACATCGCCGACATGCTGAGGGAAGATTCACAGGAAGAATCCTTCGAACACTAATCGTACTTATGGAATGGCGAGTCCTGGAGAAAAGATGAGATTTTTTTAGAAAGAGAAACCGTCAGTACCACAATCTTTGGACATCATCAGAAAAGATGTCGGACCAACCACCGAAGCACCATTGTGTATGGTAGAGAAGTCCCAAAGTTCATCCATGGATGAAGAAGTTATAGAGGAAGAAGTAAGTGTAGTCCCTACAACACCACTAGCGAATGTTGAGGAAGGTACAGGAGTACCGGATGTCCAGGGGACATCAATTGTAAATAGTGTACTTAGGTTTAAGGAACCACATAGTTCGTTTGAAGATGGTGTATTACAGAGAGGTGACACAGCACCTCACACAAAGTTCCATGGGAGAAGAGATGGTAGCCGTGAGTGAAGAAGAAGTAGCTCATGATGGAGAGGTTATGGAACTCACAGGTGATCGTGAAACTTTCAGGGAGAAGCGGAAAGATGGTGTATATACCCATCATAGAAGAGCCTTTTCAGCGAGTGATTGCCGGCTCAATAAGCAACGATCACACATCATCATCCGAAGAATGTTGTCTTGACGGTAGACGACAACGGCTGTCCCAGGGAGGTAAACAATGACTATGAAATATATAACCTTGAATATAAGAACGCAGATATTTGACAAAAACATGACCCGTAGAGAAGGTCGAGGAGCATAAAGAAAACCCACTGAGCGCGCCTGACCAGCAGAAGATTTAACAGCAATCCACACCGTATCGCTAGCTTGATAAAAACTCTGTAAAGTGGCTGTGGCAACACGTAGAATATGAAAGACTATAGTCCAGAACTGATAGTATAATGTATGAGACTGTCAACGTATGAGAGATGATGAAGCAGATTGCACTGGAAAATTGTGCAAGGCTGGCTAGATAAATGCATAATAAAGGTTTGGATAGTAAGTACGTTAGAGAAGACATCGACTTGGAAATCGTGTGGGTAAAGAAGGAAGATGCATGCGGAGAGAATGAAGAAACATACCTCAGTATGATTGAAGAGGATAAGGTAGAAAGCAAAGGACGGTGCAAAGCCGGTTATGGAAGTAAGAGGCATAATGTTAAGGATATGTATTCCGCGGATAGTTCCTCAAAGAAGCTATCATCCATCAAGAGGATGAGAAGAACTATCAAGAAGAACGAAAGATGTCTGAAGAGACATGAAGAAATGAAGAAATGTACAAGATTATGGTCGGATAGGGTAATAAAAGGAGGTGAAGAAGGAGGTAAAGAATGGAGTCCGAGGGGAAAAGGTGCTGAAGGAGCACCGATGGGTGTATGTAAGAATGAGATGCCAGCGGTCAGAATTATGATAGGAATAATGGACGTGCGAAATGAAGCCGACTATTTTGTTGAAAATAGGTCCAAGTATCCTCAGACCTGGCGTGAACACCTGACTACTCTCAAGGACATACTAAGAAGAATTCAAGAAGAAGATCTTACCATCCTTCCAACCAAGTGCGAATTTGCTTCGTCGAGCGTAGAGTTCCTAGGTCACTACATTGGTAATGGTAGCAAAGGATTACATGAAGATAATGTAATAAAAATTATGAAGACTGAGCCACCTAAGAATAAGAAACAGGTGAGATCATTCTTAGGGCTCACAGGTTACTACCAAGATTTTGTGAAGAATTATGCGAAACTCGCAGTGCCATTGACTGACCTGACGAAGAAGGGAGAGCCGACGAAAGTGAAATGGGAGTCAATACATCAGCAAGCTTTTGAAAAACTAAAGGAGGCATTGAGTTCAAAGCCGATTCTAAAAATGCCAGAGTTAGAGAAGACTTTCACGCTACAGGTGGACGCCTCAGACACTACTCTAGGATTTGTCCTCCTACAGGAAGACGAAGGGATTCTTCATCCGGTGGCGTATGGCAGCAAGAAACTGTTAGCGACTCAACAAAGGTACTCAACAATGGAAAAAGAGGCCTTAGCAATCATTACTGGCATCAGATAGTTCGAGCTATATCTCTATGGAAAAGAATTTATTCTGCAATCTGATCATAGACCTCTGACTGCAATGAGTAGAATAACAGATCATGAGATGGTCATTATACCTCTAAAGATTTAGATTTATCTTAAACCACATCAGTGGAAAAGATAATGTCATTGCTGATTATTTGAGTAGATCATACGCCGAAGAGACATTGGATTCGCCTGCAGAAGCTACTACAGAAGAAGGAGCACTTCAGGATGAAATCAATGTTATAATACCATGTATCAATTTGCTTCAGGTTTGGTGGGCCAAAGATGTAACACGGTATACATGATATGTATAAAATTTTATTTCATATATTTGTTTGTGTAGTAAAGTTCCCATAATGCTCTTGCATAAATCCCATCCCCTTTACATAACATGTATCTCGTGATAGCCCATTCAAACTAGTATATATATATATATATATATATATATATATATATATATATATATATATATATATATATATATATATATATATATATATATATATATATATATATATATATATATATATATATATATATATATATATATATAGTATAATAATTGTTAAAGGAATACATGAAGTATTATAGCAAGCGCCAATTGTAAATTTGTTTTACGAGCTTTTCTTTTTAAGTAAATAAGCCATTGTGTTATTATTATTATTATTATTATTATTATTATTATTATTATTATTATTATTATTATTATTATTATTATTATTATTATTATTATTATTATTATTATTATTATTATTATTATTATTATTATTATTATTATTATTATGCTGTAATGAGATGTTAAAAAAAAAATTGCGTTGTTTATATATATATATATATATATATATATATATATATATATATATATATATATATATATATATATATATATATATATTATATATATATATATATATATAGTATATATATATATATATATATATATATATTTATTATATAATTATTTATATATATATATATATATATATATATATATATATATATATATATATATATATATATATATATATATAATAAAATATTTATATATAAAAATATAAATAAAAATTGTTTATATATATATATATATATATATATATATATATATAAGATATTATTATTATATATATATATATATATATATATATAGAGTCAAATAGTTGATATAAAATAATTTTATTTCTTAAAATTAAAATAAATGGAATATTTTTGTTAAGACAATGTGAAGTTCTAAAACTCTGATAACAGTAAGTCTTTTTATTCTGATGGGACGAAATATTGTAATTTCTCTTGTAAATATGAAAAAGTTCTAAGAAATACCAACCCGCCTTCCCTTCAGATGCTGACTATATATTTTTCTTACTGTTATAATTAATTAATGTATATATCATTCGACCGACTGTTTTACTTGTTGCTAAGTGGCTAATGGACGTAATCTATGTTACTCAAGCTGGTATAAAAACTGGGGACGAGCATATTTAAAAACTTTTTCCGCTCTTATTGCATTTGGTCAAGATATGTTAAGTTGGTAATTGCATGTCTCGTATATTGCTCGATCAATTTTTTGTATTAGTGATTTTATTTTCGTCTGCAGGAGTGCATTCTTTTTTGTGATTTATTGTGAAGTTAAATCTTTTAATTATTTTAAAGTTAATAATGTGTTATAATTTACGAGGTTGTGATATTGCTATTTATGTTTCATTGGTTAAAGTAATCAGGTTTGATATTCATCAATGAAAGTGTGAGTAAATAATATTTGTTATGTCCATAAATTTTCGACGTGTGTAGTCTATGTTTATACATTTGTAAGAATTTGTTGCAGCCGATATTGTTGCCATTTGTCGCCTGCAGGTAAGCTTTCATTTGATATAAATAATTTTCACAGATTTCAAAGTTATTATTTTTTATATAAAATATAAAGCATTTGTGATTTCATTATTTATTAAACCACAGTTTGGTCAATGTTTTACTGTTCAGTAATTGGCTACAATAAAAGTTTTTTAATTACTATTGAGCAACTTTTACATTGAAGTACCGTTGGAATCACATCAGCTGTTGATCATATTTACAAACATATGTTCACAATATATTTTGATTTATATAATTCTTTGGCTTAAATATAAAGATTGCTTTTAATATCTAACAGTCCATATATTTTTATTAATATATTTTAATTTATTTATATACATTTTTACGCATATATGTTTATATATTTTATATATACCTATATATGTTCGAGTATGTATATAAATTTAACATTAATGTTTTTGTAAGTTTATATGGTTGTATATATACATTCATGCGCATATAAATGTATACCAAGCCTATGCATGTTTTACTGATGTATTATATTAATATTCTAAAGCATATAATAATATCAGGTACTGCAGTTCTACACATGCATGTATATAAATAAATATATTTGTACATTTATTTATATATTCATGAATGTATAAATTTCTTGTTGTTTTTTAAAGGCAGTACATATTTCATTTTTTTAATTAAAGTATTTTTAATTTATCCCAGTGGTTTTTCTTCTCTTGTTTCCAGAGTCATTTGTTTTTATTACTGATTATTCAGTTAATTTTGAGGTTAGTTCTTAAAGATGTTTATTTTATGATCAAAGTGATTGATCATCATCGTAAGTAATCACTGAAAACTAACTGACGACTGCTTGGTTACATATAAAAGAACCCGTTCGTTCGTTGTGATTACTGGACAGACCTTCGGGAGATACGTTGCAAGTCTTGTGAGTTTATTGCACTGTCACTGTATTGCGTCGATAACGTATCCAACAGGAGGTCAGAATACTAATATAATACAGGTCGAGAATTTTGAATAAGTGTTGTGGATGGCTGTCTGTCACGGGGCCTGGCCAAGGAATTGTTTATTTCAGGAAGAGTAAGTTTTGACATTACAATTATTTATCTTTTAAACCACCCCATTGTTATTATATATATATATATATATATATATATATATATATATATATATATATATATAGTATATATATATATATATATATATATATATATATATATATATATACACCTTATACCTTTTGCCTTCTCGCCCCTTGATCCATCTCTTCTTGACCACACCTAGCTAATAAGCCGCCGCCGTCGCCGTCGCCGTCGCTCGCGGAGTAATGAGAATAAAAACATTTGAGGCACGTGACCCTATTGCAAGAGTAACAAATTAAACACGAAAGGGCCTCCAATTCTATCTCGTACGCGAGATTTTGCGCAGGTATTTGAGGTAGTTTGGTTGATGTTGAATATATTTTTGTATTGTTGCTAGTTTGGGTGGTTCCCGCATCTCAATTTGACTAAAGATGACTGGACGGTTATATAAAGGGAGTTAATAAATTCGGATGCTATTTCTTGTGGATGATCATTTAGTATTTTGTTTGGTTGTCGATTTCTTGAATATCGTTCTGTTAGGTGAGTGTGTATTTGTTTGAAATATGAGATGTTGTTTGTGGGGGTTGGGTATTATTTGGGATTTGTTTGCATAATATATCTATGGAAAATGGAGATTGTTTTATTATGTGGTTAGTGGGGTTAGAGAGTGGAGTATGACAGTGGTGTTGTGATTTCTGTTTTTGCAATAAATTGTGTGCCTATCTTTTCTAGGTGTTTGTCTATAGGCATATCTTTGTTTCATCGTGTAAGTGCTGTGAAGGTGTTGTAGATAACATCCTGTTATAATTCTGTGTCTTGTTTTGGGTTGTTTTGAGTTTTCTCATGTCTCCCTTGGTTAATAACGGATTCAATATTTGTGAAGCTGTGCTCAGTGATGGGCGAATAAATTGTTTGTATATGGTGGTGATATCTTTTTGTTATTTTTGATGTCAGTGCCAGCTATGGTTCTTAGGATATTTGATTTCCTGTTTGCTGATGTTGCTGTTTTCTATGTATTTTGAGAAAGTTAAGTGTATGTCCAGTGTTACTCGCAGAATTTTTGGGTGTTTTGTTTAGTGGAATATCAATGTTATATATGAAGATTTGGGGATTGGTAGTACTGAGTTGGTGGTTTGTAGTGATTAGTGTGATTGAGGATTTGTTTGGTGATGCAGACCTTCTGTTGTCCGTTAGTCAAGTTTGTATTTGGTTGATTTATTTTTGGGTTAAAAAAGATGCTGTGTTTAGATTCTGGTTTATGGTAGATATGGTAATTTAATCAGCGTAGGTTGTTATGTTTGTGTGGTATGTTTGTGGTTGTGGTAGATCTGCTGTGAATAGATTGAAGAGTGTAGGAAATAAGATTGCTCCATGGGGTACGAGGTTTTAATGTTTACTATCGGCGATTTCTTGTTGTTAATCTGTATTTGAGATGCTCTTTCAGATAGGAAGTTTGATAACCATTTCTTTAAATTAGTGGGGATGTTTGATTTCATTTCTTTGTACATTAGATTGTGTCTGGGGACTGTTTCGAAAGCCTTGCTAATGTCGATTGTAAGGAGTAATGTTTTATGTGTAGGTCTGAGATTTAAGCAACTTATTACTGGTTGCATAATGTTTGTGAGTGCTATTGTGGTTATATGACTGAATGGTTTAGTTTTAAGCTATATTGAAACTTTTGCTTGGGATTTGTGGTTTTATTCTATTCAGTATATATATATATATATATATATATATATATATATATATATATATATATATATATTAATTATATATATATATTATTATAATATTTATTAAATTTATATAATATTATATATATATATATATATATATAATATATAATATAATGTACACTACTCGTTCAAAATTAACGCACAACAAGGGTATGTGGCGAAGGAAGGATAGAAAAGGTTAAAGAACGCGAAGACACTTTATGGACAAATAAAAATAAACATGGTGAATTCTTCCCCAGAACCGAGCTGATAGAGTCGTGAGCAAGTGCAGCCAAAAGGTCTTCGCATAGGGGTTCGAAGGTTCGCGCTGCAAACACACAATGTTTGGCTTCGTACGGGGGGGGGGGGGGGGGGTCTTGGGTCTGTCTCAATACCGTGTATGACCCTCTCTGACACGGATGACAGCCTGACACCGTCCTGGCAGCTCTCGATGATGTGGCGAATGTCCTGGACAGCTGATTTGATCCCATCCATACGTCATAGCAGAATAGCCTGTCGCAGGTCTGGAAGGGTCCGTGGAGGGGGTGCAGCTGTCGGATCCGACTTTTCAGGATATCCCACAAATGTTAGATTGGGTTGAGGTCCGGACTATATGCTGGCCATTCCAACGCCGTAATTTGAACCGTCCTAAGGAAGTCGTTCACACATTGAGCCTTGTGTGGTCTTGCATTGTCATACAATAGGATGAAAGAATCACCGATGTAGGGGCATATGCACGACATTTGTTGAGGATTCAGTGGATATACCTTACGGCCTGTAGAGTGCCTCCATCGAAGAGTGCAACTCCGTAGTCTCCGATAAAGAGATCCCAAGACCATAACCGACCCACCTCTAAACGGCGGCACCTGCAGTACATTGCATTGAGCGAACCTCTCCGTCGGTCACCGTTGTACTCTAGCACGCCTGTCCGAGGCGTATAGAGACACTCTCGACTCGTCCGTAAAGAGCACTTTTGCCCAATCGTCGACCGTCCAATGGATATGTTCTCGGGAAAATGCCAGTTGCTCCCTTCAATGTGTTGTGGTGTGCGGTGGATCTATGGCAGGCCTCCGGTGCCGGTTATTTTGTTCCGCAGGGCGTCGTCGACGCACTGTATTGTCATTCACTTTCGTGCCGAGTACCTCCGCCAGCTGTATCTGCTGATGTTGTGACGTTGTGTGGCGCTCTCGTAATGCACACAGACGTATAAATCGGTCTTGCACGGGTGTCGTAGCCCTGGGCCTACCTTGTCCTTTCCGGCGATCATGTGTCAGGGTTTCCTGATACCGTTGGACCACCCATGCAATCGTTGTGTGCGCTACACCAAACCGTCGACCAAGTGCCTGGTACCCATGTCATTCGGCGAGGTGTGTTGTTATTTGCGCGCACTAATCTCTTGACAGGTGACACACTATCCTCTCCATGTTTATCGGGGTCCCTTCGTACGTGAATGATCCTTCGCTCTATTATACTCCCGACATAACCTACCCCCACCTCTCCCAGTTACGTGGTAAATGTTTTCCTAAATTTATCACGGTGACGGCCCCAATACTGCAGCGAATTCCTTCTGGGTTGGTTAAATAGTTACACTGATGCTGTCGTCTGTGTTGGTGTGGGGTTTTATGGTGTTAGGGGCCTTCCATTTCCTGTGAGTGACATTTACCTTAGTGGTGCGTTATTTCTGACGAGTGATATATATATATATATATATATATATATATATATAATATATATTATATAATATATATATTAATAATATATATATATATAATAGATATATATAATATAATATATATATATATAATATATATACTTCCTCTGTCCCAAAGTAAGTTACTGAATATCCCATGAACGACTGAGTAATGTAGCTCCTCCATGACGTATACGAGTGGGTAGCTAGTTACCTAGACTACATAGCCATACTGGTTTTAACCAGATTTATAAAGTCAGTCTTGAACTACATCTGTTTATGTATGGGCGTGTGCTCTAACCTCGTTACGTTCTTGAACTACATCTTTTTGTGTATGGGGCGTGTTTCTATCCTCGTTTACGTTTTTTTTGCCATGCAGGTTAAATAATTGAACAGCGGTACGCTATCAAATTCAGTGTGAGACGTAACAAATCTGCCACTGAGACATTTGCTTCTTTAAACGAAGCTTATGGGGATGCCACTCTATCGAGAACTGTGATTTTTTTTTCAAAAAGGGCCGATAAAATGTTGAAAACGACCCTCGTTGAGGAAGACCAATCTCGTCAACAAACTATGAAAATGTGGAAGTTGTTAGAGCTGTGATGGAGAGAGACCGCCGGTTCAGTGGCAGAGTGATTGCAGAAGAAACTGGTTTGGATAAAAATGCAGTTCATAGAATTTTAGCGAACCATTGCATAGGCGAAAAATTTGTGCAGAGCTAGTGCCGCAAGAATTGTCCGTTAAGCTGAAAGTGAACAGGGTCAAAAATTTTCAATATTTACTTGAAAGACTTGAAATGGAGCACAATATTTTGAATAAAGTTATAACAAGTGATGAATCATAGATTTTTTAGTACCTTCCTGAAACCAAACGGCAAATTGAGGAATGGCACACAAAAATTTCTCCTCGTCCGAAGGAAGCACGCATGAGCAAGTCGAAGGTGAAAACCCTTATTATTGTATTTTTCGACAGCCGTGTTACTGTGCACGAGAAATTTGTACCTTCAGGACAGACAGTTAATCACGTCTTTTACAAAGATGTCTTGGAACGATTTCGAAAACGAGCTCAGCGAATCAGAACAGACATTGCAGACGATTGGGAGCTGCATCACGATAACGCGCCATCTCACACTGCCCTCTCAACTATAGAATTTCTGGTGAAGGAAAACATTTAAGTACTTCCACATCCTCTATACAGCCCAGATCTAGCTCAGTGCGATTTCTACCTCTTCCATAGGTTGAAAATGAAGCTGAAGGGTTATCGTTTTGGGACGATGGAAAACATAAAAAATACTGTAACACGTGAACTACACACACTTCAGGAAAATGACTTCCGGTACTGCTATGAACAGTGAAAGAAACGTTGGAACCTTTGTGTAACCTCCTAATGGTCATACTTCGAAAGAGATAACTTGTAATTTCAGGTAAGTCCAATACATAATTAAATACGACATCAGTACACTTACCTTTGGGACATATCATGTATATAGTGTGTGGAAATATACATCTTTTTTAGAACATTTAAGTCTCCTCTTTGCTTCCATCACTGCACATGTTCTTGGAAGGAAAAACAATTGAATATTATGGTACCCGCCTCTTGAAATTTACTATTTTAAAAATTCACTATCAATGAAAAATACTTTCTATCACAAAATTTATAATAATATACCTCACATTTTTTCAACACTCGAATAAATTTCTTTATTTCTATTTAATAAAGCTAAAATCGAATTGGCAGCTTTTATTAAAACTTAAAAAATAATTTATGTTTATTAATAATAATAATAATAATAATAATAATAATAATAAATAATAATAATAATAATAATTAATAATAATAATAATATAATAAAATAATAATAATAATAATAATAATTAATAATAATATAATTATTAATAATAATAATAATAATAATAATAATAATAATAATAATAATAATAATAATAATAATAATAATAATAATAATAATAATAATAATAATAATAATAATAATAATAATAATAATATAATAATAATAATAATAATAATTAATATGATATAATAATAATAATAATAATTAAAATAATATAATTAATAAAATAATAATAATAATAATAATAATAATAAAAAATAATAAATAAAAAATTTAATAGACATTGAAATATAAAATTAACTTTTTTAAACACAAATAAGATTCACCTCATCCATAACGCACACACTATATCTAAAGAAGCTCCTACCAACAAAATAATTTCTTTAAAATATTATTCACTTTCTTTTATTTATGATGTACCTTTTAATTTTATTTCAACTTTACACCGTATATATATATATATATATATATATTATATATATATATATATATATATATTATTATTATAATATATATAATATATATAATATATATATATATATAAATATATATTATATATATATTATTATATATATTATATAAATATATATATTATATTTAATATATATATATATATATATACTATATATATTTTATATATATATATATATATATATATATATATATATATATATATATATATATATATATATATATATATATATATATATATATATATATATATATATAGTATATATATATATATATATATTATATATATATATATATATATATATATATATATATACATATATTTAATAAATATATATATAATATATATATAATATATATAATATTATATATTATATATAGATATATATATATATATATATATATATATATAATATATATATATTAATATATATATAGTATATATATATATATATATACATATATATATATATACATATTATATATATATTTATATATATATATATTATATATATATATATATATATATAATATATTATATATATATATATATATATAATAATTATATATATAATATATATATATGAATATGTCCTTTAAAAGGTAGCTAACCGATATATATCGAACGAACGAGTAATCGATTTTTTTCGTTTATTTCAAGGCAATAGTGCGTCAAGTTGCCAATAACAGTTTTTTTACTAAAGGAATACCCAAGATTAAATCATCCTCGCAGGGAAAGAGTCAGGGTATCTCGGCCTCAGCGGGGAGACGGGGGACTGTCGTACCCCCCCTCGTTATAGAGTGAAAGCAATCTCTGAATCCTAAAAAAAAAATTTTAAATTAAAAAAAATTAACATAAAAATTAATATGATGACAAAAAAGCAAACTTGGTGGTAACTCTAGCGGCTCCTTCTATTCAGTTTTAGCAAACACAGTGACACTGCAGGGTTGCACGAGTAGCGTTCGGATATTTCGATATGTCTTTTTATGTAACTTCCTTTTAAAGGAATAGGCCTATATATATATATATATATATAATAAATATATATATATATATATTATATATATACTATATATATATTATATATATATATATATATATATATATAGTATATATATATATAATATATATATATTATAATATATATATATTGTAAATGTCTGGAAACATGCTCATCTTGACCACTTGCTTAGAGATCATTTGTACAAAATATTTTCAATTTCATTTAATTTTTGTAGAAGAAAATAATAAAAGTAACAACGACTTGAAGGCTGTTTCATCCAGCACTCACTGAAAAAGAGACACAATGAAAACTTTGGTACTGTTAATTATTATTACCACTTGGCAACAATATTTTTGGAACTAAAACGAGGAATAGGTGTTTCTATGTAAGTATAGTATGTCCTGAATGCATGATGTAGTCGAAAATGACTTACGCGTCACAATTGTCTGTTATGAGTCATTACTGAGTCATGCTTGAACACGAAAAATCGTGAAAATATATAACGTTCTCGCTGATAATTTTGTAGTATGCTCGCAGTTACAGAGTTGTTTTTGAGTGTAAAGGTTGTGTCTGTGTTTTGTTAGTTTTTTTTTATATATATAATATATAAATATATATATATAATAATCATATATATACTTATATATATATTATATATATATATATATATATATATATATATATATTATATATATATATATATATAATATATGATATATATAATATATATATATATTATATATATTACAGCGCATTAATGTTTAATTTAGTTTGTTCAGATATATATTTAAAAAGTATGAGTACCAAACGTCTTTGTATAAATTCTCCGAATGTCTTTTGCTACGTATGTGGAGAATATACTACGAAAAGTCAAAGGAAACCAATCACTCAATTGTTTAAAACGGCTTATAAACATTATTTTAAGTGTGCGTTGGATGACCAGGGATAAACCATGGGCCCCACACATAACATGTATTAGATGTTATTGTTAAATTAACCAGTGGCTTAAAGGGTGAAAACGCATTTTGCCATGGGAGTGCCGTGTCATTGGATGGAGCAAAAGGACATGCATATATTAGGATCGCTACTTGTTTTTGCTTAACAATGTTATTGTGACTTCCAATTGAAAAACTAAGCAAACAATTGCCTATCCGACAATTAACTCAACCAGGAGACCAGTCCCCCATAATGATGAGAACTACGATTCCAGTACTAGCATCAGCTTTTTGAAAGACGGTTCCTGACTCAGATTTGTTTGACTCTATGCTGGAGCATCGGGTGCGGCAGATATGTCATATATCCCAGACGAATCAAATGCAACACCACACATGATTACGCCACCGGAACTAATGATTTAGGACGAGACCTGTATTTGTCAAAACAGCAAGTTGAAATCTTAGGTTCACCGCTGCAGGAGTGGAATTTGTTAGATCAAAAGGTTAATATTAGTATATAAAGAAATAGAAACAGGAATTTAGAGAATATTTTATAAAGAATAACTTAATATGTTCATGTTCCGGTTAATGGACTTATGCGTAAGCTTGGTATTCCGTATTTAGATGTGTGAATGGCGCTGTATTCATAGGACGCTTCAAAATCTAGCCTAAAAGCCGTCCTTATTGCATAACTCAAACAATTTTCCCTCAATTCCGTTTGCGCATGCTGTTGGAATAAAGGAAACCTATGAAAGTATGTTCGAAATATTGAAGGCTATTAAATATTGTGACCACACATGGCCTTATCTGTTGTAATCTGAAAGTTGTTGGACTCCTTCTTGGTCTACAGGAGGATTCACCAAACACTGTTGTTTTTTGTGTTTGTGGGACAGCCGGGATACTAAGCAACATTACTACGAAAAATATGGAGAGAAAGAGATACATTTACCACGGGCAAAGAGAATGTTAAGTATAAGCCCTTGTAGATCCTAAGCGAGTTATTTTACCACCATTACATATTAAATTTGGATTGATGAAGAATTTTGTGAAGGCCATGGATAAGGAAGGAAGAAGATGGATTTAAATATTTATGGGACGTTTTTCGTGGCTTAAGTAACGCTAAATTGAAAGAGGGCGTTTGTCGTTTTCGTCGGACCGCAGAATTCGAACAAACTACAACCGTGACCTCGCTTATTTGACAAGAAATTAAACATGATGAACTATCTGCATGGAATTCCTTCAAAGACGTTATTACAGGCTTCCTTGGAAACAAACGAGTTGAAAATAGCGATCGTATAGTAGAGAGGTTGCTAGTTAATTACAAGAACTTAGGCTGCAGAATGTCACTAAAAATGCATTTTTTACATTCTCATCTGACATTCTTTACATTCTTTCCACCAAATCTCGAGGCAGTAAGCGATGAACAAGGTGAAAGATTCCACCAAGATTTACAGCAAATGAAGAAACAATGAAGCAATGATGAGTGATTACTGCTGGTTTCTGAAAAGGGAAGACACTTCAGAACATAAAGGAAAAAGTAGTACCGAAAGTTCAATGTGGCACAAATTCAGCGAACGATTAAGGTAAATATTATATCCATTTTTATTTGGTAATGCAGCATTATACAATCATGTTTATCTACCGTGACATCATAACTCTGTTAAATTTTGACTATGTAAAATTTAATTAATTTCTATTGTCAAGTTTTTAATAATAATAATATATCTTTTTACAACATACGCATATTTGGAGGTAATATACCTTAACTTTGGAAGCTTGTAGCTCAATAACTATACGTCATACAAAAAAATTTCTAAAATCATTTTCGGAATCTGCATGAAATATAGTTTAGTTTCACCTAATTTTATTTCAGTTACGAAACATTCCCAAAATTGTTGACCAGTGTCTATTATTATTATTATTATTATATATATTATTATTATTATTATTATTATTATTATTATTAATTATTATTATTATTATTATTATTATATTATTATTATTATTCATTATTATTAATTATTATAATACGACGTAGATTTTAGTGTAATTAATTTAGGATATATATATATTTAAAAAGTATTAATATATATATATATATATATATATATATATATATATTATTATATATATTTATATATATATATATTAATATTATATATATATATATATAATATATATATATATATATAAAATTTTATAATATAAGAAAATTTTAGATAGCGCTAAAATTTTAATCTTGATTCTTTTTTGATATAACAAAAGTTAATTAACTTAATAAATGGACAACATCATTTTGGATTTAGTTATTTATTATAAGAAGGATAAGAAGAATGGAACCATTCGGTGGCAGTCGGCTCGTATAAGTCAGAAGGAATGGATCAAGCACCAAAATGGCATCCGGTAGCTCAGCGATAGAGCACTCGCCCAACTAAGCGCAAAACCCAGGTTGTAACTAAATACGGAGGATGGATGTGTGTTACTCTCTTCTTGGCTCCGTCTTGCTCAGACAAAAAAATTGAGCACACCCCCTTCCTAGATTAGGGCTTTGCCCATGAGCGGTGGTATCATGTAACTGTAAATAGATATACTATATATATTATTATTATATATATAATATATATATTATATATATTATAGTATATAAATATATATATATTATATATATATATTAAAATAATATATATATATATATATATATATAAATTGGGAAAGTTTTAAATGCAGTTCCTAATCACAGTCACATATCAATACTATTGTTAAAATTAATTTATTAAAAGGACGTGTGATTGGCGTAATGAAAATAAAGGTTGAAACTTGAGCATAAAATTCAGAGGGTGTCTTGCTTTTTTTATTTTCTACAATGTAACGTTGTCAAATCTCCCCTCCCATCCTTCTAATTAGTTGTATATCTTTTACCTGCTGTCTAGTAGTAAATGTGTATATACTTATTGGTTTGCTGAATGAGGTTTGTTCTTATTGGTGGAAAGAGTATCAATGAGCAATAATTGAGATATAAAAGCTGATGTATTTTTATGAAGAGCGACTTTTCTTTGGATTATTTTGGAGTGCACACGTATCTAGTGGCTTGCTTATGTGGCAATCGTTTTATAATAGCGTCTGCAATTGAAATACCTGTTATGTCAATGTCGTCTGCTAGTTTGTACAGTGTCACCTATACTTAATTTTCGTTACCTGTTTTTAATATTTTTGCGTAATTCAAAGGAGTTAATGCGTTTTATTTAATATTTTTAAAGGGTTTATATTATGGTGTTAATTTATTTTGCATATTATATTATTGATTCAAATAATATAATAAGATAATATCTATGTAATATTTTATATAAAGAGTTCCATTTCTCGATGGTATATTTTCAGGGGTCTTATTACTAACGCATTTATGAAGTCGTAAGTGTTCGTTGCATTTTTTATATTTTTTATTAATATATTAATATTTTAAATTCTTTTTAAAAGTCACATTGCAGTATTTTTTAAAATAATTTTAAAAGTTAAATATTTATGTTAATATTTATTTTTCTAGTCAATTTTTAATATCTTCAATATTAAACATTGGTTAGAAATTTTGCATGTTATTAATCGATCAGCTGTTTTCATATTTGTAATAAGAATTTAGTTAGGTAGTTTTTTGTTTATTTTTTTAGGTGCTCGACTATTATATCTTTTGGTTTGCTAAGTAGTGATGCTTTCGTAACTCTGGAGATATAATAATCTGTGTACGTTTAGCTTTGAACTCTGGTAAATTAATAACTGAAATTAACTTTTAATAACTAATATACAATATTAATTAATATTTCTATTTTTATTATTTTTTGGTTTGGATTATATTAATATTTTTAATTATATTATATTATATAAATTATAATTATTTATATTTTTAATATATTTATTATTTTTAATATATTTAATATTATATAAATATATATATTATATATATATATATATATATATATATATATATATATATATATATATATATATATATATATATATATATATATATACTGTTGTGTCAATTATTCTCAAAGCAATATTTCTTAATTTATTTTACTGGTTTAATGGTTTACTAATTAATGCCTATCTATGCCTACGGCTAAAAAACAACTTCGCAACATTAGGCACTTTCATTTTGATCATAGGAGGTTGATTGGTAAGTTCGTGACTATATCACAGGACAGTGTTTTCAGGATCCTCCATCCTTCAGCATGACTCGTCTATTTTAGACGAAGAAAATATCGAATCGGTTTTTTTTTTTTTTTTCAAGTATCATACACAGAATGGAAAAACTCTATCTGGACTATGACACCGAGTTTTGTCACCAATCTTCCTTCATCCGGACTGCTGCATACTGCAGCTTTGAAGCCTCTTCATGAAGACGGAACTATGCACGTCAAGAGATGCCAAAAATATAATCAAAAATATTCATGCTATCTAAACAGAAGTAAAATCCCTGCCGATCTTAAAATGTCAAGAGATTCAGGGGGAGTGGGGACCGGCATTCTTCCGCCTCGTTTGTTTATTCTGTCCTTCAAAATGTTTATTGGGCCAGAAAAGCATATTTCTAGCCGCTGCAATAATTCGCAGTATTTAAAAACGTCATTGATAATATAGGGGCAAGCGCTCAAAGATACTTGAGTATTTTAACTAAATGCGACTCCAATTTGGACAGTCGCTTTCGAAATATTAAAGAGCCTTTACTTAGACGAATCATATATTATTGATTCTCTGTTTCATAAAATCGATTCTGCGCCTATTTTAGAGAATAATCCTGAACATATTCGTATATTCCTGTCTGAAGTGAGAGCATATATTAATGAGCTCAAGGAGTTTGGACTCGATTTCTTTGAAGAGCCTTCGGCGGGCTGTAAGCCCATGAGTCATATAATCGTGGACAAACTTCCAACTGGCTTTCTTCGTGAACTCAAATTAATCACACAGGATGAATATCCTTCCGTTAATATAATCTTGGAGCATTACGGTAAAATAATCAAGTCTATGGAGAAGGGGAGGGGAAAAAATAAATCTGCCCCTAAAAAGGATTTGAATTATTTATTTTAAAATTAATTTATTAAAAGGGTGTGATTGGCGTAATGAAAATAAAGGTTGAAACTTGAGCATAAAATTCAGAGGGTGTCTTGCTTTTTTTATTTTCTACAATGTAACGTTGTCAAATCTCCCCTCCCATCCTTCTAATTAGTTGTATATCTTTTACCTGCTGTCTAGTAGTAAATGTGTATATACTTATTGGTTTGCTGAATGAGGTTTGTTCTTATTGGTGGAAAGAGTATCAATGAGCAATAATTGAGATATAAAAGCTGATGTATTTTTATGAAGAGCGACTTTTCTTTGGATTATTTTGGAGTGCACACGTATCTAGTGGCTTGCTTATGTGGCAATCGTTTTATAATAGCGTCTGCAATTGAAATACCTGTTATGTCAATGTCGTCTGCTAGTTTGTACAGTGTCACCTATACTTAATTTTCGTTACCTGTGTTTTAATATTTTTGCGAATTCAAAGAGTTAATGCCCGTTTTTATTTAATATTTTTAAAGGGTTTATATTATTGGTGTTAATTTATTTCATTTGGGTATTATTAATAATAAATATATAATAAGAGATAAAATATCCTATGAATATTCTATATAAAGGAGTTCCATTTACTCCCGATGGTATTTTCCAAGGGTCTTCATTACCTAACGGCCATTTATGAAGTCCGTAAGTGTTCGTTGCCAATTTTTATATTTTTTATTAAATATTAATACTATTACAGGACAATCAGATAAAAATATAAAAAAAGATAAAAAAAATTAAAAATCCGATAACGGGAAAACATCAACACGCCAAATGTATTATAATTATATTCAAAACATCATTACATACATGTACTAACGAAACATTGAACCAAATGTTCTTCCTCACCATGACTGTCTTAAGAAAAAAAATACACTAACATGATATCTAAGCTCACGTATAAAGCCATGCGCCGCTCGAATCCAGTTTTCTATTAATTAAATAGAATTACTGAAGAAAAAATCTGAAATTAAAAATCCAATACCGGCAAGACTTCGGAAATATTGTCTTTGAAATATCATAAGATCGAATAAAAATATTTTCAGCATTGCATCACCAAAGAATCGGACAAAGAATCGGTACAATTTTTGCCGATTCCGCATTCCGAATTCGATTCCTGCAAAAAAAGACCGATTCCCCGATTCCTTAATCAAGATCCGATAACTCGATTAATCGTCCCCATCACTAACAAAAATATATATATAATATAGATATATATATAAATTTATATATATATATATATAATATTATATATAAATATAATATATATTATATATATATGATTAATATAATCTTATACAATATATTACATATAATAGAATTTATATTATATAATAAATCTAATATATAATATCTTATATATATACTATATATATAATTAAGTCGAATGGAGAACGATTAATCGGAATCTGGGCATGCGGGAATCGTAGTGATCGGCTTTTTTTTACGAGGAATTCGGAATCGGCTAATCTGCGAAAATCGGCAAAATAAATGTCATAACGATTCTAGCAATTATTGAACGATCTTTCTTTGAGACTTCTCGATGCCAATTCTGAAACTTAATATTTTATTCGATCTTTATGATATTTTCAAAGACAATATTTCGAAGTCTTGCCGCGTTGGATGAAGGATCTGAATGGTTTTTATAATTTCAGTTCTCAGTAATTCTACTTTAAATCATAACCGAAAACTGGACTTGAGATCATCATATCTAATATACGACCAGATCTCGTAGCAAGCTACTTACTCGCAACTATGCGAGATTGGCCTAAAGAAATATCAATGTAATATGGCATTTTCAGACAGTCATCATAGTACCATAATTCAGGGAATTTATTGAGGATCGCAATGAATACAGTTGGCAATGTTTCTAAGAGTCCAGTCAATCGTAATGTAATAGTTATTAGGATAATTATTAACCCCCGTATTGAAACTATGTCAATCTTGGTGTTCCAGCCAGGTTGTGAAACATATTTCCTTGGACTAAGGCTTTATTGTAATAATTGAAGCTATGAATATAAATGACCTATTCCTTCCGAGTTTTTCACCTTTTCACGTAACTCACACAGCCAAGGCATATTAATATAAATGATGCAAATACTATATAAAATATTATGGTAAAAAACAAAAACGAAAAACAGGGAAGTCCAAATCATCCTGTCTAATAAAATTCACTAGTTAAGTAAGGGGTAAAAATAAGCAGCACAACTAGATCAAAATCCTCAGATGTATGGTAAACTGCAGAGTTACACAAAAAGCAAATGATTTACCAGGGATTACCTTGCTTTTTACAAACTCAGTTTTGACCACTAGTTCTCACATAGCAGACCAATATTTGAACAAAAGAAGAGGACTGTGAAAAAAAATATATCCATTTGCAAACAAATCGTAGGACAAATCGCAGGACATTCAAATCACAAAACACACTTTATTTACAAGTTTGAATCATAGTCAACAACAATCAATTAAAACCAATATTTAATATTTTATCGCCGACTCCATCTGTTGGTTGTAGTTATACTTATGAAGTATGTAACATATTCTATGTTAATATTTATTTTTCTAGTCAATTTTTAATATCTTCAATATTAAACATTGGTTAGAAATTTTGCATGTTATTAATCGATCAGCTGTTTTCATATTTGTAACAAGAATTTAGTTAGGTAATTTTTTGTTTATTTTTTTAGGTGCTCGACTATTATATCTTTTGGTTTGCTAAGTAGTGATGCTTTCGTAAATCTGGAGGATATAATAATCTTGTACGTTTAGCTTTGCTCTGGTAAATTTAATAACTGAAATACTTTTAATAACTAATATACATTTAATTAATATCTATTGGTAAATATTTTGGGTTTGATATATTAATATTTTTAATATATATAATATTTTGAATAATAAATTATTTATATATTTTTTATTTAAATAATTAATATATATATAATATATATATATACTATATTTATATATTTTTTATATATCTATTTATATATATATGTATATATATATATATATATATATATATATATATATATATATATTTAATTTATATATATTATATATAATATAATATATTTATATATATATACTATGAGTTAATATACGTACTATATATATTATTATTACTATATAATAAATATTAATAATATATATAATATAATTTATATATTATATTACTGGTTGTGTCAATTATACACGAAAGCAATATTTCTATTCCATTTTATTAATTTTAATGGTAAATTTATTAAATGCTATTTTGCCCTCGCTTAAAAAAGAACCCATCGCAAAGTTGGCGCTTTCATCTTGGTCATAGAAGATTGTTTGGTAAGTTATATATATTCAGGGTCCTTCAGATCCATTTTCAATTTATATGATTAAGAGGTTATTGTCAATTCGGTTGCGTAAACTACAGGTGGAAGTGACATCGACTGGGGGCCTGTCTGCCATCGTTTTTCAGCTCAAAGTTTCACAGTAAGTGTCGGTGTTATTTTCACGCATCACATTTATATGGGAGCCTGCTGTCCAGGATTAGTGTTCAGGGTGGTTTAGTATTCAAGTTTACCGTTATTTATCCAGGCATTTGTAGTGCAGAAAGGCACTGTATAACGTAAAGCGTTGTTTATTTTCAAGATATTTGTTTGTTTGTATTATAGCGTTTAGAGTAACGTTAATGCGTATTTTTGTTTTTGCTGAAGAAAATGGTTGCATTTGAATATTTGAGAATTTTTTTTTCGATAGTATATTGCTATTTAACCCTACATCAGTCCACTTATGTCTGACAGACCGTAAATCTTTTTTTATAAAAAATTTAAAATATGACTGTTTAAGAGTATATATAGTATATATATATAATATAATTATATATATATCATATATATATATATACTATTAGATATATATGTATATATTATATATAGTTATATAATATATATATATATATCTGTGTCCCAAAAATATATATTGTAAAGAAATTATATATATCATCATATATATATATATAGTATATATATATATTATATACTATATATATATATATATATATATTATTATATATATATATATAATATTATATATATATAATATTCATATATATTTTTAAAAAATTATAGGTCAAAGAGTTACCAGAAAGAGAGGTTATTTCTTTGAAACTTCGGGTTTGCCAAATGCAAAGAGTAGAGAGCGATTTTTTGGTATTTGAATATTCATTCGTCTTATTTTCGAACTGATAGGTTGTTATTGGAAATCATTCGTTGTAAGGCTTCGAGCCAGGGTAACAATTTTTACTCTAAAGCTTCGTGCAAGTTAAACGTTTATTCTCATATATTCAAATGATCAACAAATATCGTTCTGTCAGTGCATTTAATTTAACATATTCTTAGAAAGCTCTTATATAACGGGTCAACTACTTTCGTTTCTAAGCTTGGGAAAACAAAAAAACTTTTCTCAATAAGCTTTAAAAATAATTTAGTATACATCGCCCAACTATTTAACTAACTATTCTAGCCACTAGTGCAAGACCCTAGGCTGTATCAACGAGTTATAATCTCTTAAAATATTCTAACTTGCAGTTGCACCATTTAAATCTAAAAACTATTATTGGCACTAGGCAATATTCGAGGTTCTTCGTAGAATTCCTTCAAGTCTTAATCTGAACTTATTATATTCTATGAGTTGTATATTGTGCTGCATCATTTATATTCTGGATGAGCGCTAATATGTGATCTCTTATTGTCAACTAAAATCTGATATATCTAACGATATAATATTATCTGTGAGAAAAAGTTTGTTTAACTTTAAATTAAATGCGCCGTTACAAGTTAAAAATCATTATTACGTCGTATTCTAGTCAGTAGCACTAGTGTATAAACTTTCATCTCAGTATTCATTGAAACATTTCCTACGTTGGAAATTCTGTCAAAAACATTTATTTGATATAGTATTGCTGTGGTTGCTTTTTTTCAATCATTGCTGAGAAAGACAAAAACAATATTTCTCATAAAAAATCGGTTTCTTTCGTACCACGAAGCTTGATTAGGTTTGTTGTAAACACACACTTAATATACTTTCTGCTAGAAGTAGTTTGTGCGTTTGAAATAATCTGCATTGAAATCAAAAATTATTCTGCAAGATTAGAACATATAAATTAAGATTATTAAATGTAATATTAAGTATATTTACTATATGATGATTATATATACTAGGTCATATTTTTCACGCATATAATTATTTCTGGCTGCGTTTCGTGAGAAATAGTCGGTCTAAGATAACTGATTTTCATAGCTAGTAATTATTTTCTAGTTAACGGTCTACAGATATTATATATCATCGTGGATGTTTCAAATAATCCGCAGACCTCTCCTCCTTTCAAATATATTATAGTATTTTGCTTGATAATAAAATAAAAAAAAAACTTCGGCAAATTTAGTATCTTGTCCGGTAATTATTATTTTGGGTTATTTGGGTATTTAATATGGTCCTTTTGCAATCATTGCCTATTAAATCATAGGTGGTGGTATATATCGTGCGTTTTTTTGCGTATTTTTTGCTTTTGGTTTTTTTTTTCAAATATTCATTTATTAATCTGTCTCTTTTCGAAGATGAATCACTCAGACAAATCGTGTCTGAGTTGGAAGACAGTGTCAGTGAAGAATTTGGGAGGGAGGACAATAACACCCTCTCTCTCCAGAAGAATTAGTCGACCTCACGAAAGAGGTTAAGTCAAAACTGTCCCCTATTAAGAGACTGAGAGCTGTGATAAAAAGAAAAATCACGCTCCTTTTCAAAAGATCTTTCTCGATCCTTTCTGCACTTGAAAAGGCCAGGAGATAATCACATCGTTTCCTCAAAATGAAGGAAATTAAATCAAAATTGGGGAAGTTAAAAATTTTTGATGCTCTGATCGAGAAGTAATCACAAAAATCCTCCATCCATTCAGCCATGACTCGTCGTATTTTAGACGAAGATAATATCGAAATCGGGGTTTACAGCTATCATACCAGAATCGAAAAACTTATCTGCGCGTCAAATGACACCGAGTTTTTATTCACCATCTCCTTCTCGGTCGCCGCTCATACTGCGCTATGAAGCCTCTCATGAAGAGCGTATGAATCATGCGTTCAATGATGGATGAAAATATAATCAAAATATTCATGCATCTAAAACGGAGTAAAAATCCACTGCCGAATTAAAATGTCCAAGAGTTCAGGGGGAGGGGGACCGGACATTTCATTTCCGCTCGTTGTATTCTGGTCCTTGTGCAAAAATGTTTTATTGGGGCCAGAGAAAGGATTTTACTAGCGCTGCCAAAATTGTGCAGTATGTAAAAGTCATTGTATTAGGCAATGCCGACTCATAACGCATATTGTTAGTAATTAACATAATGTCGACTCCAGATTTGAAGTCGCCTTTGAATATATAAAGAGCCCTTACTTAGACCGTTCATTCTATTAGTTGATTCTCTGCTTTTACATTAAAATCGATTCTGAGGCCTACTTTTAGAGATCATAATCCTGAACATTATTCGTAGTATTCCTGTCTGAAGGAGAGGCTATATATTAATAGAGCTCAAGGAGTTTAGGACTCGATTACTGCAACGAGCCTATCGGGCGGGCTGTTAAGCGCCATGAGTCATTATAATCGGGAACAATGCTTCCAACTTGCGCTTTCTTCGGAACTTCAAATTAACTCACCACGAGGATGAGATATCCTTCGTTAAAGAATCATCTTGGAAGGCATTACAGGGTAAAATAGATCAAGCTATGTAGCTCAACGGGAGGGGGGGGAAAAAAAAATAAAATAAATAAATCTGCCTCGCCTAAAAAAGGTGATTTGAAAGCGTAATCGTGCTCCTTTGAGCATTAAATCGGCAAATCGTCAGCTTTTGAACGCTTCTCGTAAAGAGGCATAGTTCTGAAACTTTTTCGTCTCGGCAGAATACGAGCCGAAACGTGAGTCAAGAGGAAGTGGGGAGATTTAAAATTCTTCTTAATCATTTTATTTCGAAATGTAAATTTTTGACAACGAAACTCATCGCATGATTACTGTGAGGTGAATACGTTGTCGCGAGAAGTTAGGTATTATTGCTTATGTAAAAGACTGCGCATGTGCTTCAGTGCTCAAGGCTCAGCAAGCATTCATCTAATAAGTGTCCTGCCAAGAGGTATGGACTTAGTTACCCATGCGGCAAATGTGGTAAAAAATCCCACATAATGGCTCTATGCTTTCAAAATTAGTAGATAGACGGTTCCGGTGTGCTTTTCAGGTATAGAAGCGCGCAATCGCAGGCAAGTCGCGAATGAGGAAGAAGGTCTAAGATCCACAGTGGCTCTTCAAATCATTAATCTGTATAATACAGGTTACACGCTACATCCAGTGTCGGTCAAAATATATTGTGCTGCCACACTCTTTCTTCCCTTAAAGAACAATTTAAAAGAAGGGCCAATAAATAGTCCCTGTACGTAGTGCTTCTCGATTCGGGTAGTTAGTCCACGATATTCCTCATAGGAGCTTTACCTTTAAAAGGATGTTAACCAAAAATTAGTCTTCCTAGTCATCAAAGCTCCATAAAAACATTTTTGGGAGAGGAATTGAGATCTTTGCTGTCTTTAAATTTAGAGATGGGCATTTTTGTGGAAAATGATTCTAGCTTACCTGTAAATATTGATTCTGAATTGGATATCGGCTTTTATGTAAAAGGCCTGACGGAGAGGCTATGAGTGAAAAATAGTTACCCAAAATGGTTTCAAAGTTGGCAGATAGTCACTGATCAAATATAATAATGGTTGACAGGTTCGAAATAGCGATGGGCCTGCTCCTGGCTCGATTTTTCTCCATTTGATTAAAGCATTTTTAAAACGTCGTGAAAATGCATTCGGGGCAGTGCCTATAACTTTCGAATGGGTAGACGTGCGTGGAGCTTTTTCGGGGCCGTTGTGTAACATTTTTTGTCACCTCCCAAATGTAAAGAAAATCTGGGAGTAGTGAATCTTCTCCGAAAGTGCAAAAAATCTCCCAGAATTCCCGAGGTCCAAACCATCTCAATTCAAATATTCAATATCTGCCTCAATTCATCTTTTGTT
>JABUQX010003604.1:55000-72500 GCA_015478945.1 Trachelipus rathkii | reverse complement strand
ATATATATATATATATAATATATATATATATATATATATATATATATATATATATATATATATATATATATATATATATATATATATATATAGAAATGCGTACTCTCATTATAAATAATATATAAACATTATGTCCCAGGTGGGTTTGAACCCTTACCGATGTTAAAACCAAGAGTTTTACCTTCCAGCCACGATAGGCTAAAAGGAAATCTACCAGGATTGATGATATTCCACCATCGGTTATCCTCCGGAAGACTCCCCGCCTACACTCGGGCCAAGGGCAAGACTGGGTAATTTTTTATCAGGATTGCATATTGTATGGAAATAAATGCATGCTCGCATTATAAATTGTACACAAACATTATGTCCCTGGCCAGAGTGTAGGCGGAGAAAGCTCCAGGCTCTTCAGCTGGTGAAGTATCATCAATCACTGAATATCACTTTGGCTATCGTGGCTGGAGGAGAGCCGCTCTTAGTTTTTGGCATCATAGGAAATGGGGGTTCAAACCACCTGAAGGCCTGTTTGCTGCCCTGGTAGCAATGTGTGAGCATCGTTGTATCCATACAATATGCAGTCAGATAAAAATTACACAGTCTTGCCCTGAGCCGGGGTAGGCGGGGGAGTCTTTCGGAGGATAACCGATGGTGGATATCATCAATCCTTGGTAGATTTCCTTTTAGCCAATCGTGGCTGGAGGTAAAACTCTTGGTTTAACATCATAGGGTAAGGTTCAAACCCACCTGGGACATAATGTTTATATATATATATATATATATATATATATATATATATATATATATATATATATATATATATATATATATATATATATATATATATATATATATATATATATATATATACTATCTGAGTAATCTAATTTTATTTATTGGAAGCAGCTGGGAAAGAAGAAATGAGAAGAACCAGAAAAGAGATTGGGAGAGCCAGTCAGAAAGCTCCAAATAGTTCTAGTCTGAGAATAGGAGAAAGCAGATTGAGTGCAAAGAAATTAAAATCAGAGATACTGAGGCCGTAGTTAAAAAGTTACACGAGTTACAACTTTGCTACTTTAATAATCAAATTAGCATAAATCAATTTTATTTGGACCCTTTTTAACGACCTACTTTGGGTCTCTAAAAAAATCGTCAGACATTCGGATATGTTGACCCTCTTAATTGGGACCCGGTTTTTACCACTAAATTATAATCAGAGTTACTGAGGCCGTGGTTACAAAGTTACACGAGTTACAACTTTGCTACTTTAATAATCAAATTTGTATAAATCTTACATACCTGAAGAATATTCCTTACTACCTTATTTGCTGATATTCTTTTAATTTTACTAATGGCATGTGTAACTTCTATGTAGTAATCTGGCGTGGGGCTTACACAATTCACCCAATAGTTCGGCGCTCACAGTGTTGCCTTGTCGACGTTCTCTCGGAGCATTTCTTCTATTTTGAGATTGTGGTTGTTCTTCTTTCTGGGTAGGTTTGGCAGCGGCTTCACTCAGCTGTCCTGCGACCTTGGTGAGAGACTTAAGAAGGCCTTTCATCTCTCGAAAGAACTCTTTATTTACTTTAGCCTCTTCTAAAACCGGGTGGTCGTTGTTATTGTTTGTATTTCGACTCTCCTCATGTGATCCTCTCTCTTGGGTCGGGAAATGTTCTCCTTGAAGATGATTTACTGCCCCCCAATATTCTCTCCCCCTTCTTTCATGGGGGGTTTCGTAGTCATTCCTATAAAAGTTCTTATATAAGTTATCTGCTACTTTTGTAATTTTTTCAAGACTGCTATCGTCCGCCAGCGTCATTAAACTTTCTTGGATGCGAGATGGGAGCTCATTAATAAACAACTCATGAACAAAAGGCGCACTGTTTTCCGCTAGAAGATCAAATCCTATTCTCCCCATAACATTTCGAACTCTCTCTAAGTAAACTGAAGGGAGTTCTTTTTTTCTTCCTTTTTTGAAAATTTCTCTGACTTGACTTCGCAGATTGGGAGCATAAGCTTCTTCTATAGCAGCAATTAATTTTTGAAAGCAATCTCCACCCAATGGAAATCTGATGGTCGCTACGATATCATGAGGGAGGACGGAGGCTAATATTCTTACGCGCTCTTTTGGATCGTCTACCCCGTTCAATTTAAATACAGTTATCGTGGTGTGTAACCAAGTCATTATATTCCGCACATCTAATTTTGGAATGGCACCAATAGGCAGACTGGTCTTTGGAGTCTCCACTAAGGGGGTAGAAACTGTGGGGGTAATCGATCTTGCTCGTAGTGGGGTGTGCAGGTCCTGACTTCCTTCTCCATCCGAATTCGAATTTTCTTCTCTATTAACTGGAGATTTGGGGGAAGCAGGAGAAACGGACGAAGTTTTCGCAGATGCTTTTGGGGTAGTACTTGACTTTCCCCTACCCCTCATGGTCCTAAATCGGGTGGATCTTTTTTTATGACTGGGCATTTTAACAAAGTCTCTTCTGTTCTCCAGCACGTTCATTTTTTTTATTATTTTTCCCGGTGATATTAGTTGAAAATGGCGCTCTTTTTCAAACGACTAGCGACTTTTAAAATAACGGGATTCTTCTCGCTATTCGTTATATAAGAAAGTTTATTAGAGCTATTGTACCAACGCACTAAGACTTTATTTAGTTTTTTTTTTTCACAATATATGAGTCACTTCACTTAGCACTATATTCGTTTTTTGGCACTTTTCACTTTCACTATCACCTCTTTTTTAATTGTTATTGTGCTCCCCACAGATCAGAAAGGGGGCTTTGTCACTGTCCTGGGGTCACCAAAACTATATACAAAGACTGATCTCTGTAATGTTAATTAGCCCTATTTAAGAGATCATCTTGATTTAGCAAATAATAAGATAGTTTTGGAAAAGCGAAACGCTTCTTTATTTATTTCTTTATTAATTATTTCTAATGACTATTTTACATGAACACACATTAAGTTATTTCACTATTGTTCAAAAATAAATGTTTACTCTTTAAATATCAAGCTATTATTTTAAATCTGACTCCAATTAAAGTATCAATTTTTTGGACTAACGAGAGTGCCAAGCATGTTGTCGCTTTGACCTCTCAAAACTTACTGCCCTCTACAACATGTAAACCAATGACTTTCTGTGTACAAGACTTCTTATAGCTGTGCACCAGAAATCCGTTCATAAGATACGGTCTTGGTTGCACTTACATATATCCTTTATAATGGACCGGTTACGGTATATATATATATATATATATATATATATATATATATATATATATATATATATATATATATATATATATATATATATATATATATATATATCATACATATTACTTATATATATATATATATATATATATATATATATATATATATATATATATATATATATATATATATATATAATACCGGTATACGTATATATATATATATATATCATTATATATATATATATATATGTATATATATATCAAGACATTTCGAGAAATTTCATCGGCTGAAGAGTGGAATACTTTCTATCAGTGCTCGGCAACTTTCAACCCGTGGAGTGAATTTGCTGACTAGGCTATTGAAATTGTATTGAAATATAATCAGCATATTAATAAAAATTGCTGCAACATTGTTGCTTTATAATTTCCATCAGATTGGACTTTGACATGCAATTATTTAGTTATATAACAGTTTAATTTAGTAGTGACCTAACCGTTCTGACAAAAAAGCAGGTGAAATCATTTAAGTTAACTACTGCACGTGAGTGCTCTTGTGCTGAGAGATAAGAATAAAATTAGATAAAGAAGAGATATTAGTACACCCGTCACCCTGACACAACTAAGGTCTCGTGAAAGGGTAGTAGTATTTTTTTTTTTTAAATGTAAATTATCATTGCATGAGTGTTAACAGTTTTGATGAACTTTTGCACCTGATACGGCCTTACATCACTTACCAAAACATTAAGTGGAGGAAAGTCATTCCACAATCTGAAAGGGTTTCCACTTATTCAAAGATAAGGAAAAGAGAAAATGAATTGAAAATATTTTTAATTCCTTTTCACCAATATATATATATATATATATATATATATATATATATATATATATATATATATATATATATATATATATATATAAATATAACTATATATATATATATATATATATATATATATATATATATATATATATATATAAAGAGGTGACAGCACTAAAGTTAAATGATTATGCACAGTGCAAGTGAGGCTCAGACGTGTTAAAAATACTAAAAATAGGTAAGAAAGGTGCCACAACACACGAGTTGTGCAATCCAATAAGATTTGTTTCGAAAAATTTATTAGCATTTGTCAGATTTACAGCTGTGTGTGTCTGTGATCAGTGCCATATTAATCTTTGGTAGTGACTCACACAATCAATTTGTTTTACAATGATTTTTGTCAGCACCCTTCTAAAGGCAATGAATTGATGCAATATTGAAATAGGTTAATTCATAATGGCTGAATGTACTGTTCTGCCTGCCACAAATAATTTTCCGATGAGATGAATACACATGTGAACACACATGCTTAATTCGTATTCAGAGGACGAAGAAAATGAGAAGAAGAAGATGGCGTAGCGATATGTCGGTCTTGGTTGGATTTAAAATCGATCCCTGTTTAATATTTTTAACTAAGTAGGTGAAAACACTGATGAATTATAATATATTTAAATTGTTATGTGCATTACTGAAATAGTTTTGCTTCGGCAAACGATGTATTATATTCGTTTATGTTTCTTCAGCTCATTCCCTTTTTTAATGAATCTTCAAAACATACCCAAACCATTTGTTGTGTTGGAATCCTGCATGTACAGATTACACTGTAAAAGCGTGTAAATTAGAAGATGTGGTGAAATTTTGCTAAAAAAACATCAGAATGATGTTAGGGGTCTCATTCATGGAGGTTTTGTGTAGCCTAGCCCTTTATTATCTATATTTAGTTCCCCTTTTCTATATTAGAATGCTTATAGGATGTGATAAAAGCCTTATTTGAAATTTAACATTTCAATGTCCTTCTATTATCTTTAGGAAAAAATGTAAATCGACATTAGCATTATAAATTTTGTACTTACTGTGGTTATTAGTTCTTTGGTTTAGCACATTATTTACTATTACTGGTTTTGATATTATAATTATTTGTGTTCTAGATATGATTTAAACCTTTTTATTCTTTGCTATTTCAAATCAAAAACTACTTCTTGTTTGTGCGTTAAATCCTTCGTATTTTACATTTTTGAAGAACCTTGGAAAGAAAAGTAAGAAGTTGATACGAAAAATGTCAAAAAATTAGGTTCTGAAAAAATGAAAATGCCAAAACAATGACCACAGACACAGAAAAAAAAACGAAAAGGACGTTTTAGAGGTTAAAAAAAAAAGCTGCGGTTTGCTTTTTTCCCACATCAAAATTGTCTGAAAATTAAAAATTTTATGTCCATTTTTAGGTAGGGGCTAAATGGACCAAAATCCAATATTAACAACAACCAACCATCATTGGGTTGATCTCTAATTTTTATATAACATTCCTCCCACATCAGCAATATCCTTCAAAGAGCTAAACTATAAATTAAATGCACTGAAAACACAAACTGGAGCAAACTTTGACCAACAAAAAGAAACTTTCACAATAGTATACAGACAATACATCCGACCCTTAATAAATTAGGCATCACCTGCCTGGGCTCCCACAATATCACAATCCAATTGTGCAAAAATTAGAAAAACCGTGCAAAATAAAGATTCTCAGGATAATAACGGCTGCAGTAGTAGGAAGTGGATATTGCACGACGACCTTGCCCTTTTTTGCCCTTGACCTTTTTTTGACCGCGACCTTTTTGGCCTTGACCTTTTTGGGCCTTGACCTTTTTGGGCAACCCAAATTTTTTGAGAACCCAAATTTTTTGGCAACCCTAATTTTTGGCAACCTTAATTTTTGCAACCTAATTTTTTACGCAACCCTAATTTTTGCAACCCTTCGAAGAAGGGTTGCGCCAAACGGTTGCGTGCCCCTCTATTTTACCCCACCCTAATTTTTCGACCAACCCTTTGGTCTTCCATGGGTCAATTTTGGCCCACCCTAATTTTTGGCCACCCTTTAGGGGCTTAGCCCTATTTTTTGATATTTCGGTCACATCTATACACGCGCGAGCGCACCACACACACACACACACACACACACACACACACACACACACACACACACACACACACACACACACACACACACACCACACACACACACACACCCACCCGGGGCACCTACCAACTTATACATACATTTACACTATTGACACTATACACACATTCACTATGACACTTACATTTACCCATAGACACTTACATTTACACTTATACACACGTACAAACACACTACCAACCCTTTGGTCTTCCATGGGTCAATTTTGGCCCACCCTAATTTTTTGCCATCCCTAATTTTTCGGCAGACCTAATTTTTTCGACCGACCCTTTGGTCTTCCAGGGTGCAATTTTGAGAACCCAAATTTTTCGGTCAACCCTTTTGTATTCTACGGTACAATTTTGATGCCTCAACTTTGATGTCCCAACTTTGATGCCTCAACTTTAATGCCCCAGCTTTGATGCCTCACCTTTGTTGATGGCTCAACTTTGATGGCTCAACTTTTATGGCTCAACTTTGATGGTGTCATCTTTGATGGTACCTATATTGTGGTTCAGCTTTGATGACTCAGATTTATTGTATGTCAACTTTGATGCATTCCCAATCACGTAAGAAGTATCTAGTGATGTTCTATTAGTTTTCTATGAGTATTAGATGAGTGCCAGGTAAGTGCCAGGTGAGTGCATGAGTGCCAAGTGGGTGCCAATGAGTGCCAATGATTGCCCACGTGAGTGCCAATGAGTGCCAAGTGAGTGCCAACATAGTGCCAAACTGAGTGCACATAGTGCCAACTGACTGCCACTTTTTTCAAGCCTTTTCAGCCTCCCTTGAGGCCTAGAATTAGCCCCAATATGCGGGTCTACCCCCTAAGGTTATAAGTCATGAGGAATCGATTGCGTCGATGTTACAAGCTGCTAGAATGACTTATTACTATGAGTAGTCTTTCTAACACTTTTAGCATGATAGAATATATATCTAAAGAGTTACACATTTGAGACAGTGACCGCAAACGTTTCAGAGTCCGCGTCCGCAGGTGAACCCCGCCGCGAAACCGCCGCGTGCGCCCGCAGGCGCAATATTACCTCCGCCGCGTGCCCGCAGGCGCAATATTTCCGCACGAACGACGCCGCCGCGTGCGTCCGCAGACGCAATATTACCCGCGAACGAAAAAATATGATATCAATGTAAACTATTCAAGGAAATTTTTCTTTTCAAATATTACTATGAGTCATTCATTTTTACTACAATTGTACGAAATTTGTATTAAAAAGCATTTTGTACATACCTTAAAGCAGTAAATCAGTAAATCAATAAAAGGTGTTACTTAGCAACCAAAGGGATTAGTATGCTTTTGTTTTACTGCTTTACTGCTTTAACTCATATGTTTTACTGCTTTAACTCATATATTTATTAACATTACATACCTTAAAGCAGTAAATCAGTAAATCAATAGAGGTGTTACCTAACACCAAAGGGATTAGTATGCTTTTGTTTTACTGTTTTACTGCTTTAACTCACTGCTTTACTGTTTTAACTCATATATTTATTAACATTACATACCTTTAAAGCAGTAAATCAGTAAATTCAGTAAATCTTACCGTAACACCAAAGGGATTAGTATGCTTTTGTTTTACTGTTTTACTGCTTTAACTCATGTTTTACTGCTTTAACTCATATATTTATTAACATTATGTTTTCTTTTATATTTTTTATTTTATTATTTTTATTATTTTATTTTTTTTTTTTTTTAATACTTTTTTTTTTTTATTATTTTTTATTATTATTTATTATTTTATTTAAAAATTGTAATGAAAGAAAAACACACGCAGTGTCTGTTATATAAACATTTTATTTTAATAAAATTGTACGAAATTTTATTAAAAACCTTTTTATATATACGAGTTTTAGGGGTAGTAAAATCGCATTTTTTCATTTTAAAGCATTTATTACATAATTAGAAACTATAAAATCATTGACATACAAATTTTTAGCATCAAATATATTTACAAGTTTATTAAAACATACATTATTTAAAAAGCACATAATGAAATAAATACAATAGACTCCACATAAATTAGAATATAAGGGTTGAACAGGGTAAGACATAGTTTTTACACAGCTTACATTATTATATTTTAAAAATAAGGTGATATAATGATTATTCAATATAAATTTTAAGTTCAAAGAATCAATTATGTGAACAGCATCGTTTTTTGCTCTATAAACGGAGATCCAATGTCCTGTTGAGGTGATGTGACGAGGCATTGTATTGAATATGAAGCAGGTATCCTTCTCCAACTTTACAGAGTTTATTTCGTTAATAGCGAACACACCTAAAAAGCGATGTTCATTTTTAAACACCGATTTTATTTCCTCTTCATTCATCTTTAATACTTCAAAAGCGTTGCGTACGGTGTCAATTTCAATGAGTTGATGATGCTCAAGTAGACCACTAACAGTGATGGGTAGATGTAGACTCGCATCCAAAGAGAGACTTAGTCCTAGGGTACCCTTTCTCAAAATGTTTAAATGATAGGCGTTACAAGCTGAAAGGTCTGCAGTAAGATCATAGGCATATAAATTACTATTCTTTGCGTATTCTTCAAGATTTAAGCCTGTCCCGCTATCATTACATGATACAGTATTGGCTATTAAGTCGTAAAAAGGCCGCGTACAGAGAGATAGGTCTCCGTTGTATAACATTTCATAATCACGTCCGTGAGGCAATCCATTCACATGTAAACTGATACCCCTAAGTCCGAAAGGTGTGAATTTATAGGGTGACTTTTTATAATTCCCGGAGTAGGCTTCATGTTCCACAATCCCTATTGTACTTCTGTGGTAAATTTCCGTCACAATCTGTTAGGGATATTGATACTCGATAATCCTTGAGTGAAATTAAATATCTTGGTTTCAACCCTCTTAATAGGGTACTTTGCTGTAGTATTCAAAAGCGAATTTTCAATTTCCAAATGTCGCTGTGGTGATAATTTCACTTTTCTAACATAGAGATAAGCCTCCAACAGTTTGAAAACAGGTTCTGGACATACAGCTGTAGCAGTAGGTTTACTTTTTATTTTAAGAGCAAATTTAGGATTTGACCGTGATAAAATGATTCTAGTATCTACAGATGGTAGAATGAGTCTTTCCTGAGAGAAGATATCGCCATTTAAACGACCGTAAAATTCATAAGTATTATTTATGACTTTAGCTGCTTTATCTATATGTGCAGCTTCATCTTTGAAGCTATAAAAACCACATGATTGGAGATGAGATTGTTTAGCGTCGTCTGAATAATTTAACAAATGTTCTATATAGCTTCTATAAGGATAATTAGCCGCTGATGCACCTAGTGAAGTTCCGTTAAGATAGACTTCAACCTGTGTGAAACATGTATACAGGAAATTTGATTCTGTATATACTATATGGTCATCACCCGAAGGAAGATCTGTACCATCAGGTTTTGTCAATTTCGTTTTTACATATAAAAACACATTAGAGGGATCTAGGTACTGATCAGAAGTGCCTGGAATATTGAACTCTAGAGGAACATCTGTATTGGTAATTGAATGTATAGGATTAATACTGATAAAGTTGGAGTCGCTTACGCTAATCTGTGTAGGGTTCATGGAGAAGAGATCCAATTCACTCCTACAACAATCAGGACTAGAAGGATGAAGGAAATGCATCTTGTATGTGCGAGTTCTGGTCGTATAATGAACATTTTCATGAAAAACCTTACTTATATACACACCTCGTATAAAAGTTATCAGTTAGTAATTAAATAGCAAAAACATCAATACATTTTTTCTTTAGAGTTTTTTTCCTCGACCTTGACCTGACATTTTACGTCTTATTTTACGCTTAACATCATCCAACATCTCATCTGAAACATCGGCAATAACGTCTTTTTAATGCTGTACGAGGATTATTTCCTGCAGCAATATCTTGAATAGTATGCAAACCTGTTCTTACAGCTTTTTTACCTATATATTCCCCACCTCTCCTGAGTAGAGGCCTTGCACTTCTCCATAACTTGGCAAAAAATCCACCAAGGCCATACCCCCTCTGCATTTTTGATCCTCTGAATACCCTTTCTTCGTCCATTATTACAGGAGTATCTTTCTTATACTATCTTTACACTGTGAGAGTATGTTAAGGAATGAAAAAATATATCTGACTACACCTCTTATATATATTCCATTATGCTGTAATTACTGCATCTGTTTCTTTCTAATATGAACTTTGCATAACAATGCGCCGTAAGTAAAGGGGAAGGGATTTCCTTCTACATCCTTTATATGCACGCGTACAGAGTCAAAATTTGATCTATTCAGAGGTAGTAATGAACATTAGGAATGTTATAACTTACTCTTGCTTTGGGAAATATACTACTCTTAATAAAGGAGCTTTAGTATTACCTACATATTGATGATCAATTATATTTGTATATACATAAGCCATCCCTGGGTGGTTGAGCATCTCGGAGGGGGTACATGTATAATGCAGTACTCGATCTGCTTCATCTTTTTGCTCATGCCGAGTCATGGGGTTATTCTCCACAGATAGTATAACCCTCTTCAACATAGTAGGGATATCATGAAGTATATCCAGCTCAGCATCACGTTTACGAATATGTTTACGCTGCCATGGTGAACGTCTCAGAAAAAACATATCACGGTCTCGCAGGTTTACACTTACTTTTGAGCTTAAAGATATTATTACTTTATCTTCATAGGTACGCATATCAGTTTTGTATACCAAGTCCTTACACATAATACTCATATCAAAGAGAACGTTTAAATGACTGAAAATAGCAGGCACCGATTTAAAATACGACCTCCGCAAAGTAAATTCTTCAAAGAAGTATTCTTTTGTGCCAATCGTAGTCGTATTCAGTTTTGTAGCAATTGTAGTTGTAATATAGTTTCAACATATTCTACACTTCTGTACACGGTCATCCAGAATAGATTGTGAGGTAAATTTTCTATGTCCGTATTTAATATCATTTCACATAATCCTGCTTCGTATACCTCTCTTTCAAGTTGTATAGGATTCATTAACACAGTTGTAAAATCCGTTGTAAAATAATTCCCGGAGTAGGCTTCATGTTCCACAATCCCTATTATTACTTTCTGTGGTAAATTTCCGTTCACAATGTTAGGGATATTGATACTCGATAATCCTTGAGTGAAATTAAATATCTTGGTTTCAACTCTCTTAATAGGGTACTTTGCTGTAGTATTCAAAAGCGAATTTTCAATTTCCAAATGCCGCTGTGGTGATAATTTCACTTTTCTAACATAGAGATAAGCCTCCAACAGTTTGAAAACAGGTTCTGGACATACAGCTGTAGCAGTAGGTTTACTTTTTATTTTAAGAGCAAATTTAGGATTTGACCGTGATAAAATGATTCTAGTATCTACAGATGGTAGAATGAGTCTTTCTTGAGAGAAGATATCGCCATTTAAACGACCGTAAAATTCATAAGTATTATTTATGACTTTAGCTGCTTTATCTATATGTGCAGCTTCATCTTTGAAGCTATAAAAACCACATGATTGGAGATGAGATTGTTTAGCATCGTCTGAATAAT
The DNA here is from genome assembly GCA_015478945.1 of Trachelipus rathkii. Taxonomy (NCBI): domain Eukaryota; kingdom Metazoa; phylum Arthropoda; class Malacostraca; order Isopoda; family Trachelipodidae; genus Trachelipus; species Trachelipus rathkii. Next base: position 60,738 of record JABUQX010003604.1, on the reverse strand, counting down.
TTAACAAATGTTCTATATAGCTTCTATAAGGATAATTAGCCGCTGATGCACCTAGTGAAGTTCCGTTAAGATAGACTTCAACCTGTGTGAAACATGTATACAGGAAATTTGATTCTGTATATACTATATGGTCATCACCCGAAGGCAGATCTGTACCATCAGGTTTTGTCAATTTCGTTTTTACATATAAAAACACATTAGAGGGATCTAGGTACTGATCAGAAGTGCCTGGAATATTGAACTCTAGAGGAACATCTGTATTGGTAATTGAATGTATAGGATTAATACTGATAAAGTTGGAGTCGCTTACGCTAATCTGTGTAGGGTTCATGGAGAAGAGATCCAATTCACTCTTACAACAATCAGGACTAGAAGGATGAAGGAAATGCATCTTGTATGTGCGAGCTCTGGTCGTATAATGAACATTTTCATGAAAAACCTTACTTATATACACACCTCGTATAAAAGTTATCAGTTAGTAATTAAATAGCAAAATACATCAATACATTTTTTCTTTAGAGGTTTTTTCCCCTTAGGCTTTTTCTACTTGACATTTCACGCTTAACATCATCCAACATCTCATCTGAAACATCGGCAATACGTCTTTTTAATGCTGTACGAGGATTATTTCCTGCAGCAATATCTTGAATAGTATGCAAACCTGTTCTTATAGCCTTTTTACCTATATATTCCCCACCTCTCCTGAGTAGAGGCCTTGCACTTCTCCATAACTTGGCAAAAAAACCACCAAGGCCATACCCCCTCTTGCATTTTGATCTCTTGAATACCCTTCTTCGCTCCATTATTACAGGGAGTACCTTTGCAGAGAAAATACATTGTAGTAGTCTTTAAGAATGAAAAAAATAATTGACTACATCTCTAAGTGCCGTCTACCATTTTGCTATTAATTACTGCATCTGTTTCTTTCTAATATGAACTTTGCATAACAATGCGCCGTAAGTAAAGGGGAAGGGATTTCCTTCTACATCCTTTATATGCACGCGTACAGTCAAAACTTGATCTATTCAGAGGTAGATAATGAACATTAGGGAATGTTATAACTTTACTCTCTTTGGGAAAATATACTACTCTTAATAAAGAAGCTTTAGTATTACCTACATATTGATGATCAATTATATTTGTATATACATAAGCCATCCCTGGGTGGTTGAGCATCTCGGATGGGGTACATGTATAATGCAGTACTCGATCTGCTTCATCTTTTTGCTCATGCCGAGTCATGGGGTTATTCTCCACAGATAGTATAACCCTCTTCAACATAGTAGGGATATCATGAAGTATATCCAGCTCAGCATCACGTTTACGAATATGTTTACGCTGCCATGGTGAACGTCTCAGAAAAAACATATCACGGTCTCGCAGGTTTACACTTACTTTTGAGCTTAAAGATATTATTACTTTATCTTCATAGGTACGCATATCAGTTTTGTATACCAAGTCCTTACACATAATACTCATATCAAAGAGAACGTTTAAATGACTGAAAATAGCAGGCACCGATTTAAAATACGACCTCCGCAAAGTAAATTCTTCAAAGAAGTATTCTTTTGTACCAATCGTGGACCTATGCAGATCACGAGTATCTTTCACTTGTAATATAGTTTCAACACATTCTACACTTCTGTACACTGCCATCCAGAATAGATTGTGAGGTAAATTTTCTATGTCCGTATTTAATATCATTTCACATAATCCTGCTTCGTATACCTCTCTTTCAAGTTGTATAGGATTCATTAACACAGTTGTAAAATCCGAGAGTTTATTATCAGGATGTAAATCCAAAGAGGCTGAAGACGGAAGAGTTAAATAAAAGTGATCTACACTCTCCATGCTTATAATGACAACTGATTAATAATTCTTAATTTCACTTGCTTTTATATAAGTATTAAACTTAGCAGGATACCCCCTCCATTTCACAAGTACCTGCTTATTTTTTCCTTTGCCTCTCGTGGCTAATATTTTTTCTATTTTATATTCGTGAGTTACAGGGTTGAACCTTACTTTTTGTATTTCTTGTTTATAGAACCCTCCTTTTATCTTTTCACCATCTAAATCCTCCAGGTAATATACCTTTAAACTATCACGGGGGATTGGACGGATATTGTGCACTTTAAAAACTTCTGTAGACCATCCGGATTCATATCCTTTTCTAAACCTTTCTTCTGTTCGAGATACTCTTACATAGTCATTTACCTTATTCCCTAATATCTTTTATTGTTTTCTTTTTCATACAGATGTGTTCTACGGCCTCTAGTTTTTGACATTTCTAAAGGCGTTGCCTTTATAGTTCTATGGTAAGACCTGTTATAAGAATAAGCTAGATCGTTCAGTATATCAATATATTTAAAAGTATTCATTTTAGTAAAATACCTATGCATGCGCTCTTTAATAGTACGCTGTACTCTTTCAACTATAGCCGCTTTGTTTACGGAAAATGTATTGTAATAGCTTATACCATACTCCCAGAGCAACTCCTGAAACTCTCGACCCTTGAATTCCATTCCTGAATCGGTCCAGAATGATTTAGGTGTTCTCCTCTCATCCTCTATAATTTCAAATACTGCAGCTGCAACTGTAGCTGATCTTTTATCTTTTAAGGGTTTCAACCACAAGTATCTAGAGTATACGTCAATAGTAAAAAGAATGTATTGAAATCCTTCATTATAAGAACTATATTTAATCATTTCCGATAAATCTAATTGCCAAACACTATCGAGCTGCGGAGATATGGTTTTCCTCGTAGGAAATTTTTTTCTTACAGGTTTATGTAGAGTAAATGCCTCTTCGCCCTCTAAATATGCTTTTAACTCTTTTCTCTCAATATTAGGATACCTTAAAGCAAACCTAGTGAAACCTCCAAAACTATTTGGTTCCCTCAGATTGAAGTAATACTTATCAACTACCTCCTTGGCCTCCATGTTGGATACTGATCCCATAAACGGATAATATATATATATATAATAATAATATTATATATATTATATATAATATAATATATATATATATATATATATATAGATATATATATATATTTAACTGTACCAAAATGTGCCTATAAAGTTTAAAAGGGGTTAAAGAAAAAGTCTAAAATAACAATATTTATTTATACACAGAACATTAACAACCTAAATAAATATATGATAATACATAATTACGATTTAATCCACCTATGTTTATTATAAGGTGCTTTTCTTATTCTTCCTCTGGTAACACGTTTAAATTTATCTGAAGCGTAAGAAGTGCCTGAGGGGCTTGAGTCAGGTCTTGGCGTAATAGGGATATTATCCAAGTCTGCTAAACGTTGTGTATTTAAGATTAAAGTTCTGGGAAAATTAATAGTCTGAAGTTCTTGTTTGATCTCATTCCATCCTTTTACAGGACCCTTCTTCCAGTTACGTGAGAGATCAGCTATCAAATCCACAAATTTGAAAACCTTTAACTGATTTCATCATCAATTACGATCTTGCCCTGCTTCATTCAAAGATAATGTTTCTTTTAAAAATATTATTATAAAGCTATTCCTGATTACGCACTTCTAATAGGGTAAGCTCCTCTTAGGATATTTTTAATTTATCTTCATTTTTCACTTCAAGTTTTACTTCATTAGGTATATCTACATCTTCGGTTATAGCGGTTTACGTAGTGGTGGATGTAGATGCAAGTCTTTAAGATCTATCAATTTTTGTATGGCATCTTGGTATAAGATGCGTTTCTCATGGATGTTAATGTCTGAATTTAATATCCTGTACATTCTTTCTTCGTAATTGTTATCTGCTTCAACTATTAGGATCAATAAGCTAGGAGGTAGGAGGCTGCTGAAAAGAAATGATTCGTTCACAATAAAGGATTCTGGTGGTGCAACTGTTGTTGTTGAAGTGAAAGAGGTTGTAATGCCAATGCATTGTGGGGTAATATCTGCATATATTGGGGTTGTGAATGATGAAACTGTGACTGGGGATTTTGCACAGTGCGTGGTAATAGCTGTTCATATACAGGTTGTGAATGTTGAATCTGAGGAACTGAATTCTGTACAGATGCTGTATTATTATACTTCATTTTCTCATACTCATTATATGAAAGTACAGCAACCTTCTTCATCACGGGGACAACCACTTAGTTATCAGTGGAGCTATAACGGAGAAGAGTAATGGAAGGAATGCCCCTCCGCCTCTCTGAAGTAACTTCTTTTTATTTTTCAGATTTTTTATGTTGAGGGAGAGTTTTTAATGATGTTTCTAAAACGACGTAGCTTTACCTTCTGAGGTCTGTTTAAGGAACATTTCCTTTAATTTAAAGGATGTTTTTTAAACCAAAAAAAGGGGGGGGGGGGACCTTCCCCACCCCAAATTAACCCCCCCCCCCCCCAACAAAAAACTTGTAATTTGAAATTTTTTTCGTTTTTTTTTTCATTTTTTTTTCCTCGCTAAGGTAGTTTAACGTTTTTTTTTTCCAGGGGGATGGTTTCACTTTTAAATTTTATTATAAGAGGTAAATACTTTGCAGTTAGAGCACTGTCATTATTTCAGGTATGTATTAACAGTTTCTATCTCATAGGTTAGAATGTTTGAGTGCGGAAGGAGTAACACTTCTGTACGTTTTTTTTGATGAAGTTCACACATCAAATAACCGTGTGGGATCGAAGTAACCTCTTTATATACTTTTAAGAACTCTTTCCTTTGAAGGGGAAACATTTGAGTTGCCAATACATTAATTTGACTCATGTCTCTTCTCTGCCCAAACAACAGTAAATACTGAGTGTTTAAAGAAACACTTCGCATATGCTTGCTTTGATGAAAAATATTCTGTGTTATGAAAAACACAGAGATATTTAGATGGTGAGAATAAACTGTGAACGCTTCTGCTATTTCCAAATTCAACTTGTGCATTAAATCATCTAATACAATAATTTTATGGCCATGTATATTATCCAACGATCTAATATCGTATACGCCTTCATGAAATTGAATCACATCTTTATATTCTTTAAATTTTTCCTGATAAACATTATAACACCATATTATTTTTACAGGGGTTTGCTCAAAAATCTCCATTTCCTTTAAAATATTTAATAATAGAAAGGTTTTACCACAGCCTGTCGGGCCAGCTACAAGACATGTAGCCGGACTTCGGAACGTAAATTTCTCCACATCCATACTCGTCAAGTGAATAATAAATAATGAGTTTAATTAAAGCTGTAAAGCAGTAAAGTATAGGTTTTTAATAAAATTTCGTACAATTTTATTAAAATAAAATGTTTATATAACAGACACTGCGTGTGTTTTTCTTTCATTACAATTTTTAAATAAAAATAATAAAAAAATAATAATAAATAATAATAAATAAAAAGTATTAAAACAAAATAAAAATAACAATAATAAAAATAATAAAATAAAAAATATAAAAGAAAACATAATGTTAATAAATATATGAGTTAAAGCAGTAAAACATGAGTTAAAGCAGTAAAACAGTAAAACAAAAGCATACTAATCCCTTTGTTGTTAGGTAACACCTCTATTGATTTACTGCTTTACCTGCTTTTAAGGTATGTAATGTTAATAAAATATGAGTTAAAGCAGTAAAGTATGGTAAAGCAGTAAAACAGTAAAACAAAAGCAACTAATCCCTTTTGCGTGTTAGTAACACCTCTATGATTTACTATGATTTTACTGCTTTAAGTATGTAATGTAAAAATATATGAGTTAAAGCAGTAAAACATG
>JABUQX010003604.1:37500-40000 GCA_015478945.1 Trachelipus rathkii | reverse complement strand
TTATTGTAGTTCAAATTATGAAGCTTTTGCCACTCATTTGTTTCTATACTTCATTATATAATTTTATTAACATCAAAGTTTTAAAATAACATTATGAAGTTTATAATTAATAAAACTCTGATGTTTACTTGTTTTAATCAAGTATTAAACAAGTAATTAAAATTAATAAATTTAATTATTTATTTAATTCAGTAATGTAAATTTCGGGATGTAAATATTACTTTTATGCATGTCTAAAAAGGAAAAAAAAGTTAAACAAAAAATCTTTGAGAAGCGTTACCATGACGATTCCAAGGAATATTCAGACTTTGCCTCCCACCTACGACCCCTGTCGTTCGTCTCAGCACTTTGTGTTAAAGAGAGAGAGAGAGAGAGAGAGAGAGAGAGAGAGAGAGAGAGAGAGAGAGAGAGAGAGAGAGAGAGAGAGAGAGAGAGAGAGAGAGAGAGAGAGAGAGAGAGAGAGAGGAGTTAAGAGACAGAGAGAGAGAGAGAGAGAGAGAGAGAGAGAGAGAGAGAGAGAGAGAGAGAGAGATCTGAGTTGATACACCTAGAGAGAGAGAGAGAGAGAGAGAGAGAGAGAGAGAGAGAGAGAGAGAGAGAGAGATCTGAGTTGATCCACCTATTTTCTCGCATGTGCTCAAACCTCCGTGCAACAATCGCTCCATATCGCTCCATAACAGCTAATGAGTCTCACACAGGCACATATACTACAAAATTGCCTAGGTTGTTGTAACTTCTTTGACGAGAGAGAGAGAGAGAGAGAGAGAAGAGAGAGAGAGAGAGAGAGAGAGAGAGAGAGAGAGAGATTATTTTGTTTGCTTTTAAATTGTTGGTTTATTAATTTCGACATTCTGAGTTAACATCTGTTGAGTAAAAAGGCTTTCCGTTCTTATTATACGTACTCAGGACGATTTTGAAAAGAAATTCTTTATGCCAGATGTTTCTTTTTTTTGTTGAAATAATATTTTATTATTTTTTGAACCACTCATCAGGTTGGGGGGTACGGGATCCCGTAGAAAAATTTGTTTGGGTCCGTATAAGTAATAAGGTCCTGACTTCTATCTATTTGCATTTTTTTTAAGCTAAAGTTCCCACCTCGTCGGCTTTACCCTATTCTAGTAGGTGAATATTTTTAGGTAATTGCTACCTAGAATCCGGAAGGAGGATCGAACCCGGACCCTTTTTTTATATATATATATATATATATATATATATATATATATATATATATATATATATATATATATATATATATATATATATATATATATATATAACTACCTATATATACCATGCTACTATATATATATATATATATATATATATATATATATATATATATATATTTTATATATATATATATATATATATATATATATATATATATATATATTAAAAAATTGTAATTAAAGAAGACGACCAAAAGTTTTGTTGCTCCACAGATTTAAAAACTAATTCAGTTTCTTTAATTACTAAAAGACCGAACTTATGCTAACATAAATGGTCAGAGTTATCAATATCTTTAGTTAATATGCTTATGGCCAAATTCAATGGTAAATTTTAAAGTCATTCAAAATTTATAGAAGAAGAAGAAGAAGAAGAAGAAGAAGAAGAAGAAGAAGAAGAAGAAGAAGAAGAAGAAGAAGAAGAAGAAGAAGAAGAAAAAAAAAAGAAGAATGTTAACTGTTCTACTAATAAGTTAATTTAATCAGGGCTGCGGGGATGGAGTCGGGAGGATGCGAACAAGAAAGGTTTTATGTGGAGCCGGAGCCGGAGCCGGAGCCGGAGCCGGAGCCGGAGCCGAAAAAAATTTTTGCTCAAAATTAAAGGTATTCGGAGAAGGAGTCGAAACCATATTTTAAAATGGTTGGGCCGGAGTCTGAGTCTGATATTTTAAATTGATAGAACCGGAGCCGGCTCCGCAACTATGATGTTTATCATAACTTTATCGCTATAGGCTATAACTTACGTAATGATTTATAATAGTTTTTGTTGTTGTTTGTTTGTTTGTATATTTTTTGTTGTTTTTTTTTTGATACGCTTTTAAAAGTTTTATGATGAAAATATCATCGCGATTTTAATAAAAATTGGAATTAAATGTAAGGTGACTAAAGTTCAAAAAACAAAAATAAAAAAAAATTAATAACGGGTTTTGGTGCGTTTTTTTTTTCCAGAAAAAACGTTCTTTAAAAAAAAAACATTTGAAAAAACTTTAAAAAAAGCGGTCACATTTCTATGTGACCATTATGAAGTTGTAAGGAAAGGGTTGTAATTTAAATATTACACCCACATCGAATTAGCAGTAAAAAAAAAATTATTGTTCTTTTGATAAAAATAGTCGTTAATTTACCCTAACACACTTTAATAGCTCTTTTTGTCAATAAAACTATATAAAAAAAAACTTTTTTACTGCTTATATAAAATGTGGCTGTAGGATTTATATTACAACCCTTTACTTACATCTTCAGAATGATCATGTAAATGCGACCATTTTTCTTAA
>JABUQX010003604.1:22500-27500 GCA_015478945.1 Trachelipus rathkii | reverse complement strand
TTTTAAAAATATGTGATTAGCACATGTGAGAGGAACACATACCTTTTTTCTATAGCAAGTTTTTATCACAGTTACCAGACTTGGGGATTGTATGTGCGCACGTTAGCTAAGGATATCATTTATCTCGATCTTAAAAGAACTAATTACAAAAACACCAGGTCTGATCATACTCCATAAAAAGAAATGCACATCGAAATATAGCGATTGGAACATGAAAACAGTCATGCTTCCAAAGCAGCTTTAAGAAATAGCGTGAAATGGTTTTATTGTGAATTTAATTGTTTTAAAACAATCCAAGGTCCCTACTATTTTTAATTTGTTAATAAAAAATCGACATATGGATATATTTATCACCCTATAGATATATATATGAATTAAATATATATAAATATATATATATATATAATATATTAATATATAAATAATATATATATATATATAATATATATATAATATATATAAATATAATATATAATATATATATATATATATATATTAATTATATATTATTTTTGGAAATATTTATGAAATTAAGATAAAAGTGTATATAGTAATATATATATATGATAATACTAAAAAAAATTATAAAATATATAAATAATTAATATATATATATATAATTATAATATATAGTATTAATATACAATATAAAAATATTATGTACAACATATATATTCTAATATATATTATTAATATTATAATATATATAAATATTAAAAAATATAATAATTAATTTTAAGGTTTACGTTCATGGAAACATAAGATCCCATTACAGTTAGTTCTAGATTTACTAGGCAACTGTCGATCCATAAAAAGTTAGGTCTTTAAGGGTTTTAGTGACACGTCTGGAACCATACAGTTGATGAGAGGCGATTAGACAGTCTATTGCAAAGGTTATGGATCAGTACCAAGTATACGTCTAAACGCTTTCAGTGTTGACATGTAAGTCATTTTCGTCGTTAGATTATCCTATGAAATTTTTACTCCTAATTTTGAAGACCAATATAAAAAAACTTAACCTACCCCTCTATTTCCACCTAACCCCTTTCGCGCTCCCTATTCCTTCCCACTTCTTCCCCACCGGCCATTCCCATCCCCTTTTCCCTACTCCAGATATTTATTATTTAATCAAATGCCTGCTTTCTCTGCACAGAATCTTTACCTACCATGCACATACGGAACAGCTATGGACCTTTACTTCGACACTCTGGTAACATCCCATACACTTTAAAATAAGAGGGAAAAATTCTCTCCGATAGATATAATGTTCAGGATTCGCACTTGAGTTCTCTTTAAAATACCCATGAATTATCACAAATCTAATAAGCTCAATCCGGCTCCCCCAAAGTAGCAGAAAACAATGAAAGTAATCGTTTTCCACACAGATCTATCCTTAATGGCTCATGCTTGTTCATCTGTAGCGGTAGATAACGCAAGTGATGTTTCTTAATACGTTCCGCTATATTGTGATCAAATTATGTAAAAACAACTAGGAACATATGAACATCCATGAAAGATCAAATTTAAATTTCTATAACCTATTTTAACGATTTTATTTTTTCATGTTTGGAGGTAGAAAGCGGATTTGTAGAATTTGAGGAAAAATTTTAAAAAAAAACTGTTAAATTTCATTCATATTTCTGTTGTACCATTGCCAGATGAGCTACAAACCTTCTGCTAGGTTTAATTTTAAGTCGTGTTCTCATGTCAAGAAAACATATCACCTTTAGTAATCCGAGGAAAAGAAGTTAAGCACAGCCGAGCAATCAAGAAAGGCAGGAACTCTTTTCCAGTGGCCAATCGATTATTTATAATAATATGAGGTTCACGATTTCTCTAAAGTTGGTAAATGAAGACTTGATAAAAAATCAGTATTCATAGCAAAGAATAGAGCCAGTCTTTTGACATTAATCATTCTGCACATTACTCCCAGAGTGAAATGAGTTTGGTATAGAAGTGTCTAGTTTCAAGCTCTTTATAGATTACTGGCGGATAAGTGACCTAACCGTATGATTCGTATTAGTAAGAAATAGAGTCTATATCTGCTAAATAGCCCACATGCCGGACAGGATACGGACCTCTTCCCGAAAGGAAACAAGCAGACATTATAGCAGGGCAAGGTAAAAAGTCAATAAAGAAATTAACGTCTCGATGCAAGGATCAAACCATGCAGCCAATTATGGAAACAATTTGAAAGAAAGCTTAAGACTAAATAGTATAGCAATAAGAAGGTAGGAAAATTACACTAATAAAGGATTAGGGGGTAACTTGGATTGAAGCATAGATGCATTAATTGCCGGATACCAGGTATATTAATAATATGTTGAAAATATACTAGGTAATTCCATCTGACAATATCATGACTTGACTTCCCAATATAATATCGTATAAGGGCAAAGAAAGTTCAATAAATTCACTAAAGATAGAATAAATAGTATCCTTAAATTTAGAATTCCTCGATCTACGAAAAGGCACTACTGACTGGTAGTGGCAAAAGGAGACAATTTGGGTATACTGAGGTGAAAAGTGTTGCAAGATTCCCAAGATAATGCTAAATTTCCAGATAAGGCGGATTTCAACAGAATTTTTAGACAGGCAAGTCATCGTGGTTGTAGGGTATTTTGAAAATAATGTGCGGCATCAGTCAGGATAGGGTTCTCTGCAATTCTGAATTCACTGTGCCGTGGCACTATACTTCTTCGCGTAATGCTATGCCCATTTTGTGTGAAAATAACTGCAACAGCACGCTTAAAACTCTATATGTTGATGTAGCTAAACAGAAAGGCCATAAATTGTTGTGATTAATAGGTATCATCCTAGAGAGAGATGTGATGTAAACATTATATATATGATAAACTATAATAGGAAGTATATTGATGATGGACACCAAGTACTCAAAGAAATATCTTTACACCCCTCATAAATAATAATATTTTATCTAGAGGATAATATATATTATAGTAGAATTAGTGCCTAATCCGGCCTCGCTACCTTCCTAACACTTTTCATATATATTACAGGATTACTACAATATGATTTACTACTGTATATTTATTCCAAATAATTCATTAAATCATAGTAGTATATGAATTGTTATTAGTCACATTGATTAGAGACTAAGTTAGGCAAAGAAAGTATTGCCTATAGTCAGTATCAATAATAAGTGACTAAAGAAAGATAATAAAAAATCTAGAGTCAAATTAAAGATTATAGTTCATTTAGTCATAACTGATGAATATATAATTGGTACTTTATTTATAATATAACACATCAGAAAAAATAATATAAGTATAATAATATAAAGAGGTTAAGGAAGACAAGATCTAGCAGTTACAGTAATGTTTTGTGCAAGAAGTGTAACACAAAATAAGGATTTGATCAGTCAATGAGAGTAATAACCAATATATGAAGATGTTATAGAGGAAACATGTCAGTTTATGGCTTATATTAAGATGGTATGGGTGCCCACTTGTATGTTCCCGTTCCGCTGTAAAATATAATATACCTTGCAGGTAATATGGATTCCAGTTAAATACTTGATTAATGAGGAATTATAATGTTTGTAGTAACGTAGAGGTTAATGGTTATGTAGGAGGGAGGAGAGTAGGAGAAGATAGTGGTATTTTGGTTATTTGCCATCTCTGTAGATGGGTTAGGATTCTATTTGATTGAAGAAGGGGGATTAGAATGGTTTATACCATCGAAAAATTATGAATATTTACCCTAAATAAATATTTATAAGAAACATTGTACTCATCATCCGGTACTAAAACAATCTTTATACCAACTTAATCTTCTCACTCTTCCCCCGACTCCTACACTTCTATAATACCAGGACTCATTTGAAGTAATTTTTCAAGACCAACTTCTTACCGAGATTACTAAATACAGTAAATCTAATTTAATCAATAATCAGGTATTAATATATTTTTATTGATCCATAGTAAATAGAGAATAAATCATAATATTTCATCTTATCCAATATACAAACTCGATATAATAAGGTAGACTGCAGAAATAATTATAATACCACAAGTAAGGAACACATATATCCTCCTTCAAATACTAATTCGGAATTAAAAATTAAATAGAATGCCAAGTAATATAATAAAATTATAATATGTTGGTGAAAATCAGCAGATGTACGTAGCAAGTTGCAAATGGACATTATTTTAAAAATTTAAGAGATATTTAAATAAGTTCTGATGTTATGGATTTACCAAATTAATATAAACAAAGATGAGTTAAATATATATTGGAGAGATAGGACATAGCAGTGAATCATATAGAATTCAAGAGTGTTTCCAAAATTGTAGGTGAGGACAAAATCAGTAAATTATATGTACATAGTTCACCTAATATTTACATATTGAGATATGACATGAACATGATTACGGGGTTTTCATTCCCTCTCGATAGGAAATATATAGGACCAAAACCATATATACTGTTAATTATTGTATTGATATATTGATTATATATATTAATAATATATCACTTATAATACAGAATAGCCTACCATACGTGTTAAATAATAATTATCAGATTTTATTAATTAAAGTATAATTATTGATATATATTTATTATTTTACTAAGAAATGCAATTTTTAAGTTTAGAACTTTAACTATAAAATGTCAAATTACAATGTGGTTCAAAAACTCTATGCATACCTATATAAATATCTTCGACTTATCTACATTCAATATTACTACCTGGAATATTGTGAAATAATAAAATATTAATCACTTATTTACATAAAATTAATTAATATATATAAATTTGATTAAGATATTGGTATATTATACCTATTATAATTTTATTTAATTAATTCCCTGTTGACTTTCAAATTACCGGTTATTATTTTTTAAGACTTGAATCCTGATATAGTCGACATTGGGCAAATGTGTCAGTGTATTGTTCAGTATAATCTCTTTAGTTCGGATACCTTAGGTTAGATAATTTTATCATTAGAATAATTTTCCCACTTCCTTTAGTTAAA
>JABUQX010003604.1:15000-17500 GCA_015478945.1 Trachelipus rathkii | reverse complement strand
ATATATATTATATATATATAATATATATATATATATATATATATTATATTATATAATATATATAATATATAACAGGGAGAGAGGGAATGAAACAGTTGAAGATTATGTGCCACTTGAGAAATGGGAATAAATAAATAAGCAAATGATAGGTAGATAGATAGATAGATAGATAGATAGATAGATAGATAGATAGATAGATAGATAGATAGATAGATAGATAGATAGATAGATAGATAGATAGTTTTGTAAGTTACACGCTTCATTTGCATATATGGAATGTGCGCAAAAACTCAAAAACTCGACTTTTCTTAAAATGATGAAATCTTGGACTTACTATTTATTACATCACTTTCAAATCTCTTTTTGACCATCAAGTTTTCGCTCACTTACCCTTACACTCTCCTTACACTGTCCTCATTATAATAAACACAACTTTTCTGAAGTCCTTAGCCTTATACGCTTTAATGTAATAAGCGTTTCAGAAGTCCTTAGCCTTATACACTTTAATGTGATAAGCGTTTCTGAAGTCCTTAGCCTTATACGCTTTATTGTGGTATGCGTTTCTAAAGTCCTTAGTCTTATACGCTTTATTGTGATAAGCGTTTCTGAAATTAGCCTTAAACGCTTTCATGTGATAAGCGTTTCTGAAGTTCTTAGCCTTATACGCTTTAATGTGATATGCGTTTCTAAAGTCCTTAGTCTTATACGCTTTAATGTGATAAGCGTTTCTGAAGTCATTAGCCTTATACGCTTTAATGTGATAAGCTTTTCTCAAGTCCTTAGCATTATAGGCTTTAATGTGATAAGCGTTTCTGAAGTATTTAGCCTTATACGCTTTATTGCGATAGGCGTTTCTGAAGTCCTTAGCTTTATACGCTTTAATGTGATAAGCGTTTCTAAAGTCCTTAGTCTTATACGCTTCATTGTGATAAACATAAACGTTTCTGAAGTCATTAGCCTTATACGCTTTAATGTGATAAGAGTTTCTGAAGTCCTTAGCCATGTACGCTTTAATGTAATAAGCGTTTCAGAAGTCCTTAGCCTTATACGCTTTAATGTGGTAAGCGTTTCTGAAGTCCTTAGCCTTATACGCTTTAATGTGACAAGCGTTTCTGAAGTCCTTAGCCTTATACGCTTTAATGTGATAAGCGTTCGGAAAGTCAAAGGTTTATATCATTATCTATCATCTGTCTATAATATATACTTATATACATCATATACATAGTATGCATACTTCATTTTTCATGTATATATATATAGGGTAGTATATATATATATATATATATGTATGTGTGTATCCTTTCAAAGAGAGGGCCGGAGCAACCTGAATTTCATTTAAAACTATATGAGAGAGTGAGACGAACTTTTGCAATGAAAAAGGTTAAAAAAAAGAAGGAAAGAAATCCTAATTAGGATGAAGAAAATTTTGGCTAAGTTCTCCTGATCAGAGAACCACCCTATCAGTATTTTTGCATGTAACATAAATAGTTTCGAAAATGAGCTGTAACGCATGTAATGAAAAGGAAAACTCAGAGAAAGGCTATGAAACAGTATGAGTCTTTAAATTTATAATTTAAAACGTAAAATTAAACTTAATGTATTTATGATGTTAATTTATTATTTTTATAGGCTGATGGTGTTGAAGAAATATTTTATTTCCTCCACACTCACTGATAGGGATATGAATAGGGGAGCACCTGTAGGACAAATGATCCATAGCCATGCAGTTTCGCATCATTTGTCGAGATTTTTTCTCTTGTACAGTTTCTTGTTTATATATAGTGAGTATTATATCATCTATATATGTATATATATTATTATATGATATATGAAAATCTCTGTAATATAGAGTAGGTAGTATACATATATATATAGTATATATATATATAGTATATATTATAATAGTATATATATATATATATATAGTATGAGTATATATATTATATATTATAGTATATATATATGGGATATATATTATATATATAAGTAGGGTATAGTAGGTATATAAGTTAATTAAGCGATACCTATCCGAGGTGTTCATGAAAGCTCGTAGCAAGAGGGTTTGGAAAACTGGGCTGCAAATAATTACAACGTTAAAGAAAAATTAGAAAAAAAATAACCTTGAAAGAATATTATGAAGTAATCCTAATTTCATATTTATAATAGTGGGGGTCTATCAATAATACGAACCGCTAGCCCATTTTCATAAAACTTATATGAAATGTTTGGAATGAGTTGTGAAAAAAAAGAGAAACTTTAAAAAATCGAAAAATTATCCTAAAAAATGTAGGGAGTTTCCTAATTCGATATTTATAAAATGCAAATTTAAATCTTATACTGCCAGTTGCTTTTTTTTTTTTTTAATTTTTATAGGCTATATGTGTTATTTGAAGAAATTAATTTTATTTATTTATTTATTTATTTATTTATTTTTCTCAGAGTAGATAGTTTCTCCTCCCTATCCTACTCCCATACAATTATATATTGATAAATACATACA
>JABUQX010003604.1:0-10000 GCA_015478945.1 Trachelipus rathkii | reverse complement strand
AGAGAGAGAGTAAGCGGCACTCGCGAGACGAGTGTAATTACCGTCCCATTTGGCTTATGCTGCGTTAGGGTCTCGGGCGG
Source organism: Trachelipus rathkii (assembly GCA_015478945.1). Classification (NCBI taxonomy): domain Eukaryota; kingdom Metazoa; phylum Arthropoda; class Malacostraca; order Isopoda; family Trachelipodidae; genus Trachelipus; species Trachelipus rathkii. Next base: position 9,920 of record JABUQX010003604.1, on the reverse strand, counting down.
CGATGACATTCGCCAGTGGCCTAATGGTTCGCCTTTCTCCGTCAGCGTTCATATGTCCACTGAGCGGCTCCAGACGAAATCTTACAGACCGCACACTATATTCTCATACGCTATGAGTACACATACTGTTTAAGCCACACCCCTCTTGTCTAGAACGAGCATCTTACGAGGGGTATCCTTATCCCTTATATCCTGTGTGTGGGGGAGAAGAAATTGCCCACATCCGTATTTCCTGCGTGTCGTAGAAGGCGGTTAAAGGGACAATGGTAGGTTGGTTGGGGGGCTGGGCCCACTACCACTTTCTTTTGCCCAGGAATGCTAATGCATGCCGTCGCCGGAGAAGGCGTGATCAACCGGTAAGGAGACATTCGTATCCTTCTCGAAGATTGTATGAATCGTTGGGTACGTGCAATGTCAGAGGATATGAGAATGTTAGAGTGGGGGGAGAGGAGAGAGATGATTCCATGTAATTGTAGGAAAGGGAAAATGTTGATTTGCTAGCTGTGACTGGGAGAAACAAAGATGACAGAATGCGGTGAAGAAGAGGTGGTGTGGAGTGAAAGTGTGTATGTGCGTGGTGTGGAAAGGGAGACGAGAGGGGAGAGGAAAAGGGAGTTCGAGATTCTGTAAGTGACTTGTTGGGTAGAGGAGGCTATGGTAGATTTTGACTTGGTGTGAGTACTAGAGATTCTAATGTGGTTTAAAGAGTAAGTTGGAAAAAGGTCAAGGTATGTGGAGTGGGTTGTGACATAATGGTCCTCTGAGGGTAGTTGAGAGGAATAAGGCGATTTCGCTGGGGATAATCTGGAGTCATGTTTTGGATGGGGTGAGTAGGGAATTCAGTTGATTGTGTTGAGTGATCTAAATGGTTGGATGAGTGATTCAAAAAAGGGATGGTATTAACAGGTGGGGCTTTGGGTGTGGGAAGAAAATGAGAATGGTAGAAGGGTGATTGATTTCTGCGAGGAGAAAGGTATGTGTGTGTGGTAATACTTTTTTAAAACACAAGAGTATTCTGTCATAAATACTAGAGTTGGGTGTAGGTAGAGATGGTATTGTTAATGTGAAAAAATATAAATCGAGGTTTGTGTTGGTGAAAAGAGATATGTTGAAGATATGTGTTGGATGTTACAATGCGAGTGAGGGGGGTGTGTGTAGTGAAGTCGTGGATTATCGTAATGTGACGGTTGTTACTAATGGTAAAAAGGTTAAGTATAGTGTAGGGCTTGGGAATGTTGAGAGGAAGAGTGAAATCACAGGGTAAAGATTATAGGTAGGATAGGAGATTGAGAGAGTGGAAGTTTATAAGTGAACAAATGGTTATATAAGTAAATAAAGTATATAGGAGCCCTGGTCGGAGATAGGTAAAGTGGCCAGTTTAAGAGTGTAGAACAAGTTGAAGATTACTGTACACATATCTGGAGGCAAATGGAGGATGGAAGAGCTGAAATGTATAAATGAAATTCGTCGTTAAGAGAAGATGGATGACGCTAAATAGATCTGCGGTAAAATGTATGGTCATTCTAAAGCACCGCAATAGATTTGTTTTACGAGAGAGAAATAGACTTTGAATGTATGGATATCTTTACAATTGTCATGAAGCACTTCTTTAAGAACAGCTAAAAAGGAAGAAGCGTGTGTTGGAGTTAGGAGAAAGGCCAAAGGACTTAAAAAGAAGAGGTGTGTAGGATATGAGTGTTTGGAATCTAATATGAATGATTTTGGGAGAGGAAGAAGAAGGAATGAAACACTGTAAGAGAACTTACAAGGGAATGGCATACGTAGGGAACGCCATAATAATACGCTGAGGGTAAAGTGAGACAGGCAGGTTGGGAAAAGGACATAGAATTGGAGAATCAAGGAGAGACATGGAGATACTAAACTATGTGAGAAGAGAGAATGGAATAAAGCGGTGCATTTGGTCTGGGCATAGGAAGGTTCGCTGAAACATGACTATTGATAAAAAGAGAGATAGTGGAGGATAAAGAGGACGTAAGGTGAGCTGAGAATTAATCAGAGAGAGTTGTCATAAAATAGTGGTTGATGCTAAGATTGGCAGTTAAGAAGTAAGGTTTTGGGACTTTATTGTTCTTGATGTGGAGATTGTAAGTGTGAGGGTGAGGTAGTCGAGGAGGAGAGAGAAGACGAACGTCAGTGGAGAAATTTTTCATAACCATGGGGATGAGGTTCTAGGCAGTTAATTAGTGAAGGAGAGAAGGAAGATTGTATAGTGAATATGATGTGGTGGGTGGTTATGGAGGTGATGTAAGTGAGCATCTTGAAAAGAAGGGAAATAATGGGGTAAATAATTTGGGTCCGAGCAGTGGTCCTGTAGTGAGGAGGGATGTGGAGAGTTACTAGTAGGAAGATGAATATGATAGGGGATAACGGAGGGCGAGATGGGGAGATACTTGAGAGGAGATGGGAAGATCTGTTTCCTTGGAAGTTTGGTGCACAAGACGAATGGAAGAGATTCGACTTAGTTATGGAGAGGAGGGATGCTAATTACAGAGAAATCGCCGGGGATTGGGGAGGAGAGAGGCAGTAATAGGAGGCGAGAGTTGCGGGCATTGAGGGATTGTGAAGTGCTCGGTGTTGGGAAGCAACAGAGAGCTAGTTTAGTGGAGGGAGGTAACGTGGTAGGTAGAGTAGAATAGTTTCCGAGGGAATTGGGGTTATTGGAGAAAGTGGATTGGTATGACAGGTAGAGTGAGGATAACGATATATCTGTATACTTGAAGATTAATTGGGTAACTTGTGAGATGGGGATTACGAAGAAGGGCAAAGAGTGTGCATAGGTGCATATAAGTGAGGGACAGTGAGGGATTGCGTGGGGGAAGGGATGGGTGAACGGAAACGAGAGGGTTGGCGTAATGTTTACGGGGGCTGGATATGTGGTGTGGGGCGAATAGAGGAGTGCAGAGGGGTGAAGTGTGGGCTTGGACTCAGGGGAGAGGATCGTGTATTATCGAGTTGTGTGAGAAGAACAGGCCGAAAAGGTGATGTGTGGGGGGATTTTATAGCGAGAGGTAGGATGAAGAAGGTAAGAGTTGAATGAAAGAATGCATGTGGGGTGTAGGCTTTAGGGGTATAGCGAATTATCGCAGATTTGGAGGCAGGATTCCGAACAGAGATCGAAATGAATTATGATGAGAAAGATTGAAGAGAGAGGAATATTAGAATAAGGAGTTGCACACATATGGCAGTGATTTTTGATTAGTTTAGGGATATTAGATTGAGTTGGAGGTTTTTGCAGCAGTGTGATTGTAGGATCGTTATGCTGAATTGGAATCAGGGGAAATGAGCAGTCTTGGTTATGGCATGATTTCCGTAATAGTTGAATAGACAGTTCAGTTGCGGTGTTGGTTAAGGGTTAAGTTGTTACATTTCCTGGTAGTTGATAACTGGGAGAATTTGGCATTAAACATAAAGTTTAATATAGGCTTGGTGAACGAGTATGAGTTGTGACAAAAAGGAGAGTGCGGTTTGTTTAAGTAATATTAGGGTCTCGCTAGGTTTGATAGGGGTTATTAGCTGCACTAGATTTGGCTTTTAATGATTATATAACATATAGGAAGATGGCGGGGCGTGACTTGGAGGCGACTAGTAGAATATAAGTGTGGGACTTGAGATTGTGCTTCAAAGGACTGTTGGTTATAGGCATAGAGACAATCAAGAAGTGTATGTTAGACATATGGAATGGGAGCTGAAATAGGAATAGAGAAGGAGATGTAGATGGGAGTGGGGGACTGGTGGCCCAGGTTGAACGCCATATAGGTCCAAAGAAGTGCTTTAAGAAATGACGGGAATATTTGTGGTGAAAGTGGTAAGTGAGCGTGTGGGAATACGTGAAGAGAATGTGCACGCAGGTGAGAATCTGCTGTAACCCAGTTAAATGGACATATTGCGGGACAGATGGTATGTTGTGGTAGAATTTAGAAATGGGTTTTGTAGAGAGTGATGAGGCGTAAATGCATGAAAAGGAGTAGCTTTATATGGTTGGAATGAGATTGGATTGGGTAGATGGAATAGTGACGGCATGTACGCTGGGTGTTAATGAAGAAAGTTAGGGCGGTTGGGAATGTAGAGAAACATGGAGAGCTAAAGAGTGTAAGAGTCTATGAGTATGGTGATAATTATTGTTTTGAGGTAGAGTAGAGGACGAGATCCTATGCTGGTGTTGGAAATTGAGAAAGTATGGGTGAACCGGGAATGATGTGCAAGCGAGTCTGGAGATAGTAACAGAGGTATCAGAGTTAGTTGTTGAATGTGGAGTAACAGTTTGGTACTGAAGGATAGCATATATATATGTTTATAGGAACAAATTGAGAGGTGGAACTGGGTAATAAGGTGGGACATAGAAGTGTGTAGTATGGGTAAGAGAAGTCGTGCTTGAAATGGGTTGCGGTATACATGAGAGTTGGGGCTGTAGATGCAAGTTTTTGTAATAACCATGGTTGGTATTATGTGGGTAATGTAAAGTGTGAAGTTAACAGTGTCAAACTATGTTGTCTGAGAAGAAAGTACAGAATGTATTGCGCTAGAATATACTAGAGGGTCTATATCAACATGAGTGGTGCGATTGTATTAGTGTTAACGTGTGGAATCAAATAGTTATTAAACGGGCGTCGTATTATGAAGTGTCAACTGAGATATGGTCTGGAATGAGAATTGAAAAAGTATACGGAGTTTGACAATGTCACAATAGCTGTAGGTGTTTTTGAAGATAGGACAATATGTTAAGGTGAGGCAGTCGAATAGCTTAAGGAATAGTCATATGGAATGGGAAGAAATACTAAATGAAAACAGTAGGGATTGAACACTCATCTATTGAGGTAGTGGTTTGATCTTGTGGATATGAGTGTATTGAGGTTGGTGAAGAAAAAGGATAAGAACGTAAAGGTGAGATGTAATAAATGAAAAGTACATTGTTAGAAGCTGGAGAGTATTTTTGTTGGGATCATATGAGTGTGTGGAAAAGGGTGGGCTATGGATTGCGAGATCAGGAGCTCGGGAGAATCGAAGAAAAGTGGATTGTATGTGGTTTAAGCGAGGTAAGATAGTGATTGTGCCTGTGAGGGAGTGGAGGTGAGTGCGTGGTGAAGTAGCGATCGCTTGGGGATCGTAAGAAAAGAGTGGATGTGAGTCAGTCTATATGGCGAGGCGAAGAAGGGAAAATATGGACCTCTTTGCGAGGAATGGAGAGGGAAATATGCAATGTAATTGTAAGAGCATCCTTGTTGAAAGATGGGGCTGGTGGGATTTGTGGATAAGGCTTATAGATGGATGAGCACGACCAGGTCTGTGCGAGTACAAAGTGAGAGTTGGAAAATCTACAATATGGATCGGCGAATAGGAGGGATGTATATGCCATTGTGATTGAGAGGAACCGTACGTGTGTGGGGCCCCATTCTGTCCGGCCCAACTGAGGAGCTGAATTCCTTACCCAACTCTGCTAGGGTGACGAAAGTTATTCTGACTCAGAGCGAGTGATGATGTCTCAACCCTGTGATCGATGGTACGCCCAACACTGATAGCTCTCGGAGGATGTGTGAGTGAAAGGATGGTTTCTGAGCAGCTAAGGCTGGGCTTCTTTTTTGTGCAGACTAGTTGCTCGTCACTACTATTCTTCTAGAGTACGGCTTATATATCTGTTTCCCAGTGCAAATGGGGGGGGCTACAGTAGGGCTGGGCTTGATCCACTCTTCGACTTTGCGTCACCTCCATACCCTAATACTTTGTGGGAATAGAGATCTTAGTGGATCTGTATTCGTTATGATGTTTTGTCCAGATGCATGTCTACGCATGACACTTCGACTGCGATATAATATCACCTATACAAGATATTTTGGGAAGAGATTAGTGTGGTGATGATAATTGATAGATTATATAGATTATGTTTGATGTAATTAGTAATTAATTAATTAATAATATATAATATACTATTAATTAATTATATATATTATTTTAATATATAGTAATTAATATAAATTAATTAATATATTATAATATTATAACTATATAATATATATTATATATATATATATTACATTATATATTTAATTACTTTATTTAAAATTTTTAATTTTCTCTATTTTCTAGGAGAGTTTAATTACACAAAATCGTCTGAGATATCCTTAAATATAATACTGATAACATAATATATATTTATATATATTTATATTTATTAAAGTTATTTTATCCCTCATGCACCATAATTCTGCGAGTTTCTTTGAAAATCTCAGGATATACAACAAGAGAAATCAACTAACATACTTAAGAAAACAAGAGTTGAAGAAGCCCTACGCACCAAAGAAGAACATAGAGAAACTTCCAAAAAACCACGTATGTGTTTGCTAAATACATATTCCCTGTCTAAAACAGTTAATCGTGGAGTTCAAGAGATATCGGGGTATATAATAATTTAAGTAGTTAATGAGATAGTCAATAAGTACATAATACCATTAGTAAATTAAATAATCGCAGACCATGTATCGGATGGGATGGCATGTGGGCAAATCAGCTTTGGATGATAATGTACAAACAAAAAAAAACAACTGTTCAAAAAAGTTTGTGAGATAAGGGCGGCCAAAGGCTCTCCAAGAAGAACATGAGAAACTAGTCAAAAACTCACGAGTTGTGTTTAGCTTTAAATTCTATAATATTTTAATTGAAAGTATATAGAAATGGATATAAATAAATAAATGAGCTTAGATGTCAATGGTAATTTATACAAAATAAATAGTGTAAAATTAAAATTAAATCTCCAGCCCATTATGCATACTCCATGAGCATTGCATGTGGAGTTTGGTGTTGCAAAATGTGCGCTAAAAGAGGTAGAAAAAAATATAAGCTCATTAAAGCTTGTTCTTTGGGTACAATGGCAGCATATGAGGAAATAATTGACTTCAGTTCCGTTAGGTTAACAATAAACTTACCTCACTCCCATTGAACTTATTTAATTCAACAAAATCACTGTAAGCATTTTGAGTCGATTAAAGAATAAATTACCAAGGCGTCAATGGCACAAGTTGTAGTCTGTGAAATAAACGGCTTTTTTATATTCATTAATAATTAAATACACTTCCTCTATTTGTAAAGATTCCAGAGTGATAAAATTTGATCTGTGTCCACCTTCATAAATTTTAAATCTTTATGTTTTAAACCCTTTCAAACATCTTGTTGTGGCTATGAATCAATGAAAATACTTTATTCCCCTTCCTCTTGCTCCAAATTAACTGTCCATATTTTATAATAATTGTCTACTAAACTTTGTATTGGAGCAATTGTATTTCTATGGAGACATGTATCTATGCCCCTTGACGCATTCTCATATTGCTAATTTTTAATTGTCACTCATAATACTCAGGTTTATTCATGTGTTAAGAAATTATCATGTTAGTTTAGAACATATTCGAAAGAGAATTGCATCTAAGATCATAAACTATTACTTCATAGCTAACATAGGTATCATGCATCAGTAATTTATTTACATATAATATTAATTTATCTATGATACTAATATCGTAGATTAGGCATATTTATAACACTTCCTTTACACTTGACTTAATTGTTTCAGAAATCAACACTATTCTTATAATTAATTGATTAACAACTCATACGGATTGAAATTCATGAGGTTGAGATAACAATCTCGAATTCCTCATCCCTTTATCAGATCTTTTTCATAAAATCGGTCCACTTCACCAATTATGTAAGCGCATACACGCGCATACATACGGGGTTCATACTTTGAATGAAGAAACTCACATCTATCGGTACTGTCTTCTTATCTAGAACTTTATCGCGCCGACACCGTTAAAGATAAAAGCATAATATGGTAACCAATTACCTTGTCGTTCCATCTTCTTTCATGTCAAAAACTATTCATAACATACACTACGAGGATTCTCAGAAATAACGTACTGTCGCGTCAGAAAATGTAACCCAGCCAGAAAGGCTTAAGCCAGTGTAATCATGCCATATGTTCCATTACAGACTAAATTGATCATCATCTACTTGTTTTCTTCAGAAATAACAATCAACATCGAGCAAACTGAGAAAAAGAGACCAGAAAATGTTATCTATGTCCGATGTAAAGGCTAAGCAAAGTGTTAAAAGAATCACCAGCCAAACTGATATCTTCCGTCATCAATCACTTTTAATCGGTTCTATGGAACAGAAAAGGAAAAATCCTATCTTTTAACGTGTGACTTTGGAGACATGAAGGAACCGCAGTGGTCATACCGGTGGGATCCCGACTAGATTATATGGCTGACGAAAAATAAATTATATTCTTCAATAGAAATGTAAGGTTGCAGCTTTGAAGGCCTGTATGATATGGATTGGCTATAACGTCATATCCAGAGCATGAGATATTTCTGAAGATAAGACCAAAATATTTTTATGAAAGATACACATAGAATGAAGTGTCGTTAATGACTTGTGGAATCGAATAATACACAGCAAACAATGATACTAAGCAGATGAAATTTTACTATGTACATTCTTTGATCAGTATTTGTACATATATCAGATTTTTAATGATGTTGATTTAACCTCACAAAGAACGAAGAGGATTTGAATTAAAGTTGAAATATTAACATTCTTAATATCTATTCATGATTTCTATTAGAAAATTATTAATATATTATTGAGTCTCTAAAACTAAAATAGAAATAGATGCAATTGTAACTTTCCTTGGTAAAATTTTTTAATTTATATTTCTATGAATAAATAGTTAGGGAACGCAGAGGAATTCGAACTCCTTCGCACATGAACGCAACGAGATACCAGTTCATTATGTCTTCTCAGTTCTCTTATATTCTTATTGACGAGAAAGGAAAAGGATTGGCTAGCAGAAAAATGAGGAATAAGCTTCAAGTACTTGCCGAACCTCGAGATTCCAGCTATCACACCAATTTTATTCGTCGGATCACATATTTCTTCTTCCAGATGATTTAGTGCTGATATAGTCTTCTAAACTAGAGAATAATCATCTGAATCACAGGAACCACTACACCATATTTCGTTACGCAGAGTACCAAAGTACTTTTCTCTACTCCCAGTGGTGAATAAGTAAATTTTAATTTTTCTGTCTCTGAGTTACAATTCCTACATTGGCTCACTATTCAATATCGAATGACATTCAGCAAAATCGGTACTGTATCATAGTACAGATAGGCAATTAGAAATTTACTTTATTACTAATTCTTTATCATCTTCTCGTTAACAACTGAGTTCATATTTGTCATGACTTAAATCTGATGTTTTAAGAAAAGATTTTGCAACGTATATAAAATTATTATCAAGCACACTACAACTATTTGTTTACTAGATGCCGCCTTAGGAATTGATTCATTTTTTATCTTTATTTTTATGTTTCGTTCATGAAGAGAAATTTTCAGTGCCACTGTTTACAAACATTTACTCATCATTAAACAGAAAACTTTTACGAGATAATCCAGTTGTGCATTTCATTGTGAGTCATGTAAACCGGAACAAACTCAAGGCACGCTGAATACAGAGAATATTCTTATCCACTCTCACCGCACAAGGAGACTCAATAATACATCTCTCCGAACTTATCTTACGAGGTGATCGCGACAGAAATTATATACTCACAAAATGCTGTAGATAATGGAATAACGGTAAATTTATCACAGTTTCACTCCAGGCTGCAATATCTGCTCTCCCAAACAACAGAACAGTAGAATCCAGAAAGATTCTTATCAAAAATGGAAGCATCGGTTGAAAACTAAAAAAGTACACAAAGGATATCGGAAACTGAAGACCAGGATAGTTAAACACACATGGGAGAAAACGCTGAAGACAATGGATAAGAAGTGAAGTAAAAGCAATGAGGACAAGATAGAAATATGAGTACCAATGAATGACCAATGAAGGATGTTCATCGGTTA
>JABUQX010003603.1:30000-36141 GCA_015478945.1 Trachelipus rathkii | reverse complement strand
TTATATATATATATATATATATATATAATATACTATATATATATATACTATAATATATACTTAATAATATATATATATATATATATATATATATATATATATAATATATAGTATATACTATATAGATATATATATATATATATATATAATATATTATATATATATAGATATATAATATATATATATATACAGGGTGCTTGTTCAAAAATAATATTTCGGTAAAATTTTTGTGTTGTGTTACTAAAAGGAAATACAAAAATTAAAGGTTTAAAAAGTACTATAAAGGTTATGCACCGTAATGTGACCTGTGGTTTTCCGGTCTTGGCTGCTGGTCGTGTATGTTGTTTTTTACTAAAATATCTTGTTATTTTCTATGAAAACCAAGTAAGTTCAAACTCTGAATTAGACAAATGTTCGGACGTTAAAAGCTATTTGAGGAACTGAATAACTTATTCGGTAATACTAGGTTTGTGTAATAAACATATGTTATTGCATGATAGGTTTAATTTTGTACAACACAAACATACTGTTTCAAAAGCACCTACAAATGATATCACATAAAGGACTAAAGATGTATTTGTTTGAAAATGACCTTCGCTGTTCCCTTTGCGACGCGGTTCCAGGGCGTCTTCTCAATCAATTGTCTGACCTTACTCAGCCCCGTTTCAACATTCCAGGAGACTGTTTGATCGTTTTTCAATTCCTGTTCATAAATCGTAATCGTTAAGTGTCTTCAAACGGTGTTGTAATTGGAGAAGGAGTATACTAAGGTCTTCTTTAAATGATCCCCCAAAAAGGTAATAAATCCAAAAGGAGTTTAGGTCTGTGACAATGAACTTGCTGCCACCGACACTTGGTCCCCACCTTCGACCTATTCCATTGATTGGGAATAAGAGTAGCTGTCTCACTCTTTAGGTTTCACTTACTGGCCCCGATTGCCACTAAAGTGTGCCAGTTGCCCATCCATGCATTAAACCACATGTTTTTTGGCGCGGCAACTGAAGAGAGGTACAATCACAAATCAAAACAAAGGTACGGGAGCTCATGTGTTTTTCAATTTAAGTAGATAGTAGAATGATTATTATGCCGATTTAAGACCTGAGGATGGAAGCGACGAACGATAAAGTACATGATCATGTAAAATATTCCTGCGCCAAATTGTTAACCTGAAAAACTGATGTGTTGCTGAATTGCATTCTGGTTAATTGGCATGAGGATTCTCCGTCTGCCCAATTAATGTTATAGCGTTATGAACGTTAAAACGATAGCTTGTCTTGTAAAGTGAAACCTCGTTGCGCAAATAAAACCTTCGTTAAAAAGTTTGGGTCAATACATTGTTCAAAAACCATTGCGCAAATAGCAACCACGAGGAAGCAGGACTGTCACTGGCAATAGGAGTCTAGCACCTGCATTATGGACGTAGGTACTGGGTGTAAACTGTTGCTCGTGTAGTAACCTCCAAATACTAGAATTGTCGTTCGAATTAAAACTCCCAATCGGAGCGGACAAATTCTCTCGTGCTCTTTTCAGGATGCTGAGAAATTTCATTAAGAACTAATTCCGTTCTAAATCAACAGTTTCCTATAAGATCCTGGGGGTTTGTTCTACATTTAGTGTGTGCCTTTGGACTGCAAAATAGCCCTGTTTTCAGACAGGCGTTGAAGATGTAATAGTTGGCCAAAAAACTTGCGTTTTAGTGGACAAGTCAAATTCTGGTTGGGCATATCTTCCTCTTGGTTACAAAACGTCTTGCTGCAGAACTATTGAAGCGTGCCATCCCCATTTCATACATTAGATGCATGTCAGATAGTTCAGAGTATGAAATACACTTATAAGTAATTACGAGTTCATCCCTATATTACATAACGAAAGAAACACGTAGAGACACACACAGTTCAATGGGAGTTACATTGTTGTTATATGCCGTACACAAACAGACAGTGCATTTTTTGTATACAGTAGTTGGTTGTTGGTTGTCAACAATGTGCCTGAAATCTGTTAATGGAAGGAGTAGCTGTTTGTGAAAGAGTTGTTATTATTTAATTTAAATGAGATGTTTCCAATTCCTAAAATTTACATTCTCCCTTATTAATAGTCATAATTATTAAATGTTTTACCATTTGATTCTGCGTACACAATAGGTGTGGTGTTTTGGATCATTAACTCTTTTTTAAACCTCGTCTATTCCGCTTGTTTCCATGGAAGTGCCTGTTCGAATATTTTAACGGCGGCGCATTTTTAAAAATTTATAGAGATTGATACTTCTTTTGTCGTCCTTAACACTACACACAACAGAAGCTTCATCCCCCAAATTATAGGGTTTGTAACCCTACATTGGTTCATACGTAGATACAAAAATTAGTTAAAAACACATTTTACAGACAGGGTCCCGAGACTGGAAACTGAAGCACATTAGTCTTATACCTTTATAGAACATTTTTTACACTTTATTTTTGCCAGATTTTCCTTATCAGTACCAAAAATTTTTACCCCATAATTTGAATCACCCTATTTAGTATTATATAAATATATATATATTATATATATAATCATATACTATATATATATATATAATATATATAATATATATATATATATATTATAATATATAACTAATATATATACATATATATATCATATATATATACATAATCTATTTATATATAAATATAAAAGAACGAATTTTGAGAGAGAGAGAGAGAAGAGAGAGAGAGGACGATTGAGAGACGCAGGAGAGATGAGGTACGAGAGGAGAGAGAGATGAGAGAGGAGATGAGAGAGACGAGAAGAGAGCAAGACAGAGCCCAGAGACCCGAAGGAACTAGACAAGATTGAACGTGGTAAAAGGACGCGGAGACGAGAGGGAGGAGAGACACGGGAGAGAGGAGAGACACCCGGCAGATAGAAGGAGGTATTAAGAGGAGACGAGGGCTGGAAGGGCGAGAGGCGAGGAGTGAGAGGGAGAGCCGAGAGAGGGAGGAACGGAGGGAACCGGGAAGTCGAGGTGAGAGAGGGAGAGGAAGAGCCCAGAGAGAAGAAGGAGTTGAGAAGAGAAGAGAGAGAGAAAGAGAGGAGAGAGAGGAGGGGAGAGAGAGAGAGAGAGAGAGTAGTAGAAGAGAGTATTGGAAAGACGAGAAGAGAGAGAGAGATGCGCATGAGAGAGAGAGAGAGAGAAGAGAGGAGAGAAGAGGCGAGCAGTACGGAGACAGACTGAGAGAAGAGAGAGAAAGCGAAATTGAACTGAGAGAGATAGAGCGAGAGAGAGAGAGAGAAGAGAGAGGAGGAGAGAGAAGGGAGAAGAGAGAGAGAGCAGAGAGCCAGCGAAGAGATGGAGAGACCAACTGACGAGCTAGAGAGCGAGATCATCTAGCATGAGAGAGATAGACGAGAGGAGGGAAAGAGAGCAAGAAGAGAGAGAGGAGGAGAGAGAGTGCAGGGCAGAGAGAGTAATGAGAGAGAAGGAGAGAAGAGCGACGGAGAGAGAGAGAGAGGTACGAGGAGAGGAGGAGAGGAGGAGAGGAGGAGAGGTTTCAGTCACACGAGGAGAGAGATAGAGAGAGAGAGGAGGAAGAGAGAGAGAAGAGAGAAGAAGAAGAGAGAAAGGGAAGAGATACGAGAGGAAGACGAGCAGAGAGCAAAGTATCGAAGGGAGAGAGAGAGAGGAGAGATGAAGACAGAGAGACAATGAGAGCAGCAAGAGAGCAGGAGATGAGTGAAGGAGAGAGAAGAGAGAGGAGAGAGAGAGAGAGAGAGGAGAGAGAGAGAGTAGAGACAGAGGAAGAGAGCGAGAGAGAGCGAAGACAGAGAGAGCTTAGAGAAGAGAGAGATGAGAGAGGAAGAGAGAAGAGAGAGAGAGGAGGAGAGAGAGAAGAGAGAGGAGAGAGGGAGAGAGAGGAGGGAGAAACTGAGAGGGAGAGAAGACGATGAGAGAGACGAGAGAGAGAGAGGAGAACGAGAGAAGTAGAGACAGAGAGAGAGAGAGAGGAGAGAAGAGGAGAGAGAGAGGAAAGAAGAAGGAGGTGAGCAGAGGAAAGAGAATAGAGAGAGAGAGAGAGAGAGAGAGAGAGAGAGAGAGAGAGAGAGAGAGAGAGAGAGAGAGAGAGAGAGAGAGAGAGAGAGAGAGAGAGAGAGAGGAGAGAGAGAGAGCGGGCGAGCGTGTGGGAGAATGACGAGACGGACAGAGAAGATAGTGGAGTAGGGAGGGAGAGAGAACAGAGTCGACGGAGAGAACGAGGTGAACGGAAGACGAAGATAATTGCCTAGAACGATCATGAGAGAGAGAGACGAGGATGAGAGTGAGGAGAGAGATAGAAGATCGATGAAGAGAGAGAAGAGAGAGTCAGAGAGAGAGAGAGACGAGAAGAGAGAGAGAGAGAGAGGAGAGAGAGAGAGAGAGAGAGAGAGAGAGAGAGAGAGACATGGCAAGGGCCTGGGTTCGAACCCTAGTCTGGATCCTATGTTGAAATTACCCCTAGGATAGGGTTATTCCCACGAGGTGTAAACTTTCTCATATCCACTTTTTTTTTTTTTATTTATTAGGGGTTCTTAACACCCATAAATAGATAGACATCACAAGGATGGGGAATTACACAGCGTATCTGACCATCTCAAAACTACTCGAAAAGTAAACTTTAAATAACTATTTGTAAAATATTTTAAAAAATTCTTTAAAATTTTACAAATGTTTCATATTGAATCTTTTAATTTCAAATTATTTTTTTGGTTTAAAAGTAATAGGAAATTTTGCAGTAACTATTTTAATAAAATGTAAAAAAAAACTGACTGATTTTAGCAGTTTTTAAGTTTTATGAATAATATTTTTTTTTATTTATTCACTGCAGAGTCTTCAGGTGTAAAAAAAAAAAAATCATGAAAATATAAAGTAACAATTGTTTAAGAGATATTTGCAGGTTTTAAAAATAATAACGTATTTTATTCGTTTATTTTCATGTTTGAGGTGCTAAAATTTTGGCTAGTATACTTGAAGCGGAAACTTGGATAATCCCTACCAAGACCTATTTTACAGTAAAATCCCAAGGTTTTATTTATCCTTCATAATTCTGCTTATATATATATATATAATATATACTACGGAACGCACCAAACACACACAGACGCAACTATAATAATATATATATATATATAATAATATATATAATATATATATAGTATTTATAATATAAAATACAATATATATATATATATATACCTATATTATATTTATTTATATATATATATATATATATATATATATATATATTTATATATATATATATATATATATATATATATATATATATATATATATATATATATATACTTGGTTAATCACATTTTATAATCTCTTTAATTGCTACATTGTATTTAAATAAATATATTTTCATCAAGTTATTATTATTCTAATAATTTTAAAATTAAAATTTCATGCTACTTTTCTATAAAACTAGTTTTATAATTCGCAATACATTTATTTCACATTATTAGAATGTGTCAAACTACCCACCTAATTTCAATACAAATTCAACAATCCCCCTTGTAAGCAAAGGAACTTTGAAGGAGTTTAAAGGAGATTTTTGAATTTTTGGAGACAACAAAATTCTTGAAGTCGACCTACATTACCAAACATGTTATACGTTAGACCAGGGGTGGCCAACCCTTGGCGCATGCGCCAAACGTGGCGCATTGGATGATTATAAGTGGCGCACTGCTACGGGCTACTTTTTGGGAGATTTTGTATTTTAACTGGGTTACGTCAGCCTATTTCTTACGAATTTATTTAATGAAACTAAAAATTAATTTTATTTCCAGAAATTTGTTAAATCTGGCAAGATATAAAGAAGTATGTAACAAATATAGTAAAGTTTATGCATTTTTTTTTTGTAGCGTCGACTCTCATATTCAATATATTTTCCCGCCAAAACCCGTATTTGAAACATGATTTTAAACTCCCTTGTAATAAAACATCGTCAATGATCATCAGTTGAAATTTTGTGTTTATCAGTCGATAGTGCAGGTAGCTTAGTTCTCCTCAAATTTCTTAAATTATTTGATTTTGATTTTTTCATAAGTGAGCATATTAGAAATTACTGCCGTATTTTTTAAATCAAAGAATTCTAAAAATAAATTAATAGAGAAACCATA
>JABUQX010003603.1:0-22500 GCA_015478945.1 Trachelipus rathkii | reverse complement strand
TGATATTAAATCATCCAAAAATGGTATAAAAATGGATGTGCGATAATAAGTCTGTGGGTCGGAAGTTGGAATGTTGGGTCTGTATTTTGTTATTTTGTTAAGTTCTTCGTGTACATAGCTGTTTGCTGTAAAACTACGTTCTGACGATTCAGGTAGTACTCTTCATAAACATTTGTTGAAATTCTAAGTGCAATTTTTTTCTGATGCTTCAAGTTTAGGTTTTTAACTAGATTCACTTTCATTATATGGCACTCACCAAATCAAAACTGTGTCTGCAATTGTTTGAAAGATTGTATGTTAAAGATAACAGTCTGGGCTTAAAACAAATAAGGAAACCAGAAAAGATAGCATTCTCGTACGCTTTTTAGGAGTGAACGCAAGGAGGAATAAACTGACTCTCCAAAATCCAATACATTTCATTGTTCTAAAGCTGCTTCTTACGGGAGTTATCATATCTTAAATTAATAAATCCCTTTCATGCCGTGGCACCAGCGAGTTCAAAACTTTTTTTAATCCTTCTTGCCTACTCTTAGGAATAAAGTTCTTCTTATTTTTTCGTTCAAAGAACTTTTGTCCTCTTACACTTGAAAGAGGAAATTTGCAACATCTGTGTCACTGTATTCATTGACTATCGAATATCTTGGAACTTTTAGAAGCGTCTGTGAGCATAAATTTAAGCAAGGCGAACGCAGTTGGAGTATAAATAGCTTTGGACATTTTCCTTTATTACTCTCTGAAACACCCTGTAACGTCACCACTCATTGCTTGCTGCACCGGTCATTTACCCTGTCCTGCTTAGATTACTCAGATCCAAACCAATTTCAGTTACTTTTTCTTCATTTAATTTTGCAAGACTTATTCGTCAAATCATTTACTGAGACGAAACACATAAAATCTTCTTTGATGGTAAAGAGTATCAATATCAGCGTAACGCACACACACAACGAAAAATGTTCCTTCTGGGACACATCGGTTGTTCTCAATCGCTCTAGACAGTAAAAAAATTACTTGTTTATTATGTTATTGGAACAATCTTAAGTTGAATGAGAGCGCAAATTGACTGAGATGTTAGGGCATTTTGGACTGTGGAACTGGTATTCAGGCATTTTTAGCACTAGTTTTTAAATGTCCTGAAAGAACTTGGTCTCCAGCATGAGCACGATATCTTAAAAGACTCCGAAAATTGCCATCGTTTCCCACAGGCAAGAGAGTTCGATTCGACCTTAGTCATGATGTCCACGTAACGATATATTTGCTTACACAGATTTGAATTTTTCAACAATTTGGAATTTAACCGCTTTCTACTTTCTTCGGCTTCCCTTTTCTTCTGACTGTCAATTTGTTTGTCGATGCTCTCGATTTCTCCTTGAACCTGCTTTTCTACAGCAAATTTCTTTACGGATTCTTTGTGATATTTAGTTGCCTCGTTGTTTTTTTGAAAGATTCAATGGCTTTCTTTAAGTTTGAATACGGCCTCTCGAAACAAAAACACCCAATTCCTGTTGTTTTCCTTTACTTCTTCTTTTGTTTCCAAAAAACAATACACAATTTGAGCAATAAAACCCCCAACGTTTTTATCAGAGTAAGCAAACCACTTAATATCATCAAGCCACTTTCTTTGAAAATATCTTTTCCGACCTTTGCCTTCTTGAGCAGAAAATATATATTTTGAATCTGGTTTCCAGAGATGTTTTAATACTTTCCACTTTTCCTATTGCCTAAATACTGTACCTATGAAATCGCCAAATATCCGTTGGGATGAAACAATCATTTCGTATTCTTGATTGCGCCTTTACTTGTAGAAGCTTCGTGAAGGAAAAGCATCACCAGTCTACTTGAATTTTCAGCCGCCCTATCGCATTTTACAAGAAGTTTCAGGAGAAAATGATTCTTCGTGCGAGAACCTCACTCTTTGAATAATATTAATTTTTGTGAAAAAAGTCTCTAATATCTGTTCTTCTTTTCATTATATTTTTTTTTAAATTGAACAACAGCAAGAACAAAAAAAATGTTAAACACAAAGTGCAAAACTGTAACTAGTTCAGCTATCAACCTTGATGTTATATCCTTAAAACAAAATATCGATAGCTTTTCACTGACACCACAATGTTATCTCATTAACTCAAACCAAAATTAACAAGCAGAAGACAAAAAGGCAACTGCCAGACAGCCCTTCAAAAGATGGACACTATTCCCTTCAAATTTAGCAACATTGTACCTAATTTGGTACGATTGTTTTAATAAAATTTATAAAGTTTTTTCCTATTTATGATTTTCAAAATTTATCTCACATTTGTACAACAATATACAATTTTTTATATCCATGCACAGCAAACTTGATTTCAAAAGAAAATCGACAAATTCAGAAATCTGAAATAAAATAAAATGTACCGGCGTCAGCACGGTAAAGCTTGACAACCCTGGGTATGGTCAGCCGTATCGAATTGCCATAACTTGCAAAACCTATTTCAAATAGAATTTTTTTTTTAAGCAGAAGGACTTAAAAAAAATAACACGTGGAGATATGTATATAAATCTATTTTTTAAATTATATGCGTCACGAATATTACTAAGAAAAAATTCCGCCGTAGGAAATAGAAGAGTAATGAGACGACAAGAAATACATGTAAAATCATGAGTCGAGTGACTCATCGAGTAAAGTCGTCATTAGAATTAAGTAATGTTGAGAGAGAGAAGAGAAAAAGAAGAGAGAGAAGAAAGAGAGGGAAGAGAGAGAGAGGGAGAGAGAGAGAGAGAGAGAGAGAGAGAGAGAGAGAATTAAGACTCATCTCTCTCTGTCTAATATATATATATATATATATATATATATATATATATATACTATATATATATATAATAATATTATATTTTATAATATATATATATATATATATATAATATATATATATATATTATATATATTATATATATATAATATATAGTATATATATATATTAAATATATATATATATAATATATATATATATATATAATATATATTATAATATATATTATATATATATAATATATATATATATATATATATATATATTTATATATATATATATATATATATATATATAATATATATATATATATATATATATATATATATATATATATATATATATAATATAATATAAATAATATATTAAATATATTATATATATATATATATATATATATTATATATATATCTATTATTATATATTATATATATAATATTATATATATTATATAATATATATATATATAAAGATGATTCATTTGGAGGTTTGTTTTACGATGGAAATAAAACGCATTGAATGAAGCTTATGGTGAAAAGTTTATTATGAGTCGAAAAAACAATGTGTGGCATTTACTTTTTAAAGATATCTCATTTAAATGTTGGCCCCGACTACTGTTTAAATGGTCCATCCTGAAGGTCCAATCGTGGACGACGCGTTTGAGCATAGTGACCGGTATGTCGCGAATAACGCGAGCAATGTTGGCTTCTAAAGCGTCGATGGAGGCTGGGTTATCTGAAGACCAGTGACTTCACGTAACCCCAAAGATAATCCAATTGTGTGATATCGCACGATCTAGGAGGGGCCAATTCACAGGTCCCAAAAACGTTGAAATTAAATTGTACTCACCAATAATAGATATTACTTGCTAAATAAGGTCACATTGTTTCTTATCGATCACGATCTTGATATATTTATATGGCATAAATAGTATATAGCATCTCCAGCGCCTGTCTTGTTGTAACCAAAGCTCATAACGTGAGTAGGCCACTTGAGCTGTCAATTTTGTGAGCAGCAAATATCCGTTATCATTGCAACGCCTCTGAAATAGCTCACGTTTCCCGCATTTATTCCGCAAACGTGGTATAATCATTCTTCGGGCCTCATTTTGAAGAAATGGGGACCGATGATTCCGCCGCCCATAGCCACAAACATAACATGTTGAAGATTCTCACTGAATGCAATGGCTTAAGATCGGTTAGCGTCTTGTAAAACACTCCATCAACATGATTATCATACAGGCTCTAATAAATAAACAGCCAGGATATCTGTTAGTTATCTATAATCGCTTATATGAGCTCCGAGAAAATGGGCGGCTACACTATTGACCGCTGAATATTGAAAAGTCTCTCGCTCTGATGAAAATCGGTAAGAATCACTCCTTCATTTAGTGTTATATATATCAGCTTAGATTCCTGAATTGTATGGAAGTATAGGTGCTATGTGTTGCGATGATAGAAATTACTTGTTCTCCTATTTGCAAATGGTGACTTTGTCCAAACATATTACTGGTAAAAGAGAAACACGAACGTGCTATAGTTACTGTTACCTTGTTATTGCGCTGTGTTCGTTCACAATGCCTAACCAATTGTAAAAACAAACCCTTCAAATTAGAATCATCCTCTCTTACAAGTATTTGAATATTTTAAATGTTATTTCTTTTTTAGGGATAAATTGAGTAGTAATTTTTTAACTATCTGTGAGATATATATTAGTAATAGCAGAGATAGATGAGTGATAATATGAGTAGAGTAGAGAGTAGATAGAGTGAGATGAGAGAGAGTAGAGAGAGTATGATAAGAGTGATGAGAATATAGAGAGAGAGAGAGAGAGAGAGAATAGATGCCGAAAGAGAGAGTAGAGAGAGTAGAGAGAGATGAGTGAGTAAGTAATGAGTGAGTGAGATAGATAGTGAAGTAGAGGATGAAGTGTATGTAGTGACAGTGTGTCTGTGTGACGTACGAGACGTGAGAGATATAAAAGAGAGTGTGCACTGCGAGAGAAGGAGACTGATACGACTGGTATTGTGACTACCTGGACATATGAATACTTCAAAATATATATAGATGAGTCACTAAAAGAATTATGAGCGAGAAGGCCATGGCCCCAGCATGAGACTCCCGTAGATGAGTCCTCTATGGACATAGCTCCATAAGATAATAAGAATGGAGTATGATAGGAGAGAGAGAGTGAGAGATAGTAAGTAGTGATACAGTAGAGTGAAGTAAGAATAGAGTGAGATAGATGAGATAGAGGTGAGGTGGTGTATAGATATAGCAGAGAGTATGAGTATTAGATAGAGATATGAATTAATATTTCTTTATCTGTATTGCTCATATAATGACCTAATTTATAAGAGTAGCCTGACTTACTTAACTATTACGTTTATTTAGATAATACATTAAATCTATATTACATGTCTATTATAAGTATATTAACTACATAAAAACATACCTTATTTTAAATGTTACACTACTATTTCAACTTTACTACTAACACAACCATACACACACACACAAACTACATCAATTATATATATATATATAATTATAGATTATATATATAATATATATATATATATATTATATATATATTTATATAATACTATTTAAACACATATAATACAACTCATCATTCGATACATATTGTGTGGTGTATACTAATGTTATATTATAACTACTACATAACATACTATTATTTAATATCATATTATTAAATGATATATAATACATTAATGTACCTTTTACAAGCAATGCGCAAAATAGATAGATAATCGGATATAATACATATTGAACTTCTATTAATTATTGTTATTTAATATTTAATAGAAATAATAAAATTTTATATATGGTGGTAAAATTTCTCTATATCATAAATAGGGTTTCATTTAAGTTACCACAACCTACCTGAAAGCTTTCATGCTCGACATAAAGTTCAGTATGTATCTATATCTCTAATATTTATTTGTGTTTTTTTTTTGTATTCCTCTCTCAACTGATTATATATATACATATTCTATTATATATGTATTATATATATATTAGTCACAATATATTAAGAGTAAAGATAACTAAATAGATAATATATGTATATTAATATAATTAATAATATATATATTATATATAGCAAAATTATATTTTAAATGAAGATAAATATAAATATATAATTATAATATATATTATATATATTAATATATATATATATATATATATTAATATTAATAATTATATTAATATATATAATATATATTATATATATTTAATATCGCGGATCTGACCAAGGGTAATATAGTAACTAGCTCACTATTATCATAACATTAAGTACAATAGTCATAATATCAGACATTCCATAGTACAACCTTTTTATAAATATATGCACAAATCGAGACATCATTAACATTCCTATATGTATAAATTAAATATACATAATTAAATCACATATATTATACTCCCTTGCCATATTCTTGCAAAGTTTATATCACACACAAACACACACACACACACACACACAGACACACCACACATATATATTATATATATATATATAATAAATAATATATATATATATATATTATATAATATAATATATTATAATAAATAATATAAAAATATATATATATATATATAATATATATATTTATATATATAGATATATAAGAAAATGCATATATTTGAGGTGCAACACGAAAATACAAACACAACCTAGTCAGCATCATTATTTTAATCATAATAGATTTTATATGAGTTAATGAATACATTCTGATAATTTTGTATCTCTGAGAGGATACTATATAACGATATAAAATATGGCATAGTATCTTACGATGCCATCATCAACTGCACATTGCTCGAGGTGATCGTGCTATATTTTGCTCACCCTAGATCAGACTGATTATTGATACAAGAGAAGAAGATAGAATGCAAATATCTATAAAATTAATACTTTATATACTTAATATATATATCATATATTATATATATAAAAA
Source organism: Trachelipus rathkii (assembly GCA_015478945.1). NCBI lineage: Eukaryota > Metazoa > Arthropoda > Malacostraca > Isopoda > Trachelipodidae > Trachelipus > Trachelipus rathkii. Next base: position 15,729 of record JABUQX010003603.1, on the reverse strand, counting down.
TATAATTTTTAAAAATCTTTATATACATATTTCTTTATAATATATAAAAATAATATACTGGGATATATATATATATATATGCTTTGAATTATATTATTTATGTAATATAAATATATAATATATATATATTATATATATATATATATATTAATAATATATATATATATTAAATAATATATATTATATCTCTATAATATACATCTATCTATATATTATCATATATATTTAGTTGTAATGATTGTATATAGTTCCCCAGAACTGGGGGTAGAGTGCGCAAACATGCACCAGATATCAGATGCCATGATGAGCATTTCTATAGGACATAAATAGGACAAAAATAACCCCAACTCAGCTACCACTGTCCTTTTTAGACACCTCTTACGACACGCAGAATGTACGATTGTGGAATTCTTTCTCATCCACCCTTTCCCATACGGGATCAAATTCTAATATTATATTAGAAGGAATTAAATAAGTAAATATTAAGAGATTTTAGAGTTTAGATTTCTAGCCTAACCTAACCCAATTAAACCTGAACTAGACCTAACATATTTCAGATCTTCCTGAGCCCAACACCATTTATCACACGACCTTTACCTTCAGCCTAAGAGATTGTGTGGCCTAGTAACAACATCTTCGTTTGTGTTACTAGAAAGCTGCTTCTTTGCATTCAAGATTTCATCAAATGTTAAATTTAAAGTTTTAAAGTTTTACTGTTTTAATGTTTATTTCATTTTTAATTTTGAAGTTTTAACGTCTATAACTTTTGTTTACTTTTTTTTATTTTTTAAATATTTCAATTACAAACTAAAATTTTAATAGAAAATCTCTTCTTAATCAGGGAGGTAATTTGAAGTATACAAATTGTCGACAACGTTAATCTCAATGCGAGGTTTATCAGTTATGGAGAAGTTCTTAAATATATTTAATCCATTGAATAAAAACCATCCTACAGCTAAAAAACAGTTATATTCAATTTAATAGATATTAGTCAATTGCTATTACTGAATTTAAAGTCTACAATGGAGCTCTTAATAAAGGGCAAAATTTGGACGACAAAAAAACATTGTAGAATATTTTAACAATAGATAAGTAGAGTCTCCAGCTCTGACTTAATATCCATTAAAAAAAAAATTTTTTGTAATATTAAAAAAAAGCAAACGCGGGAAAAATATACCTAACATAACTTCCATTTACACACTTTAATCTAACAATGAATTAGGTAGCTCTATTCCAATAAAGAAATAATTTTAAAATATTTTATATCAGCTTAATTGCGTATAAAACGTGTCATCATAATTAAAAATTGCAAGAACTGCAATGCACCTGAAAGGAATACATTGTCTGGAATGCTTTCCCTTTAGGTGCGCGAAAATGAACAAAAAAAAAAAAAAAAAAAAAAAAAAAAATATATCCAAAACTACAAATGCTATCAGCGGGAAAAGAATAATTTGAATCTCTGCTGTAAATTTTAGATAGGAAAATTGTAAAAAAAATAAAAAAATAAAAAAATATTATTGTTAATCATTATAGTACATATATTATAGTAGCCTATTTTAGCAGACCTTTTATTGGTTACCTTCGCTAAAAATTAGACTTCATTAAATTTTCTTTTTTCTTTACTAAAGAATCCCATAGGTAGTACCGACCGATGCAGAGTCGGGGCTCTCAGCCTTCCGGGAACTACGCGGTAGTGAACTAATTCCCCCCCTCCGGGAGGTCTCACGAACCTTCCCGCTCTTTGTAATTGGTGTCTCTGGTTCCCGCCCTCCCCTACGGGTTGGAAAACGTCCCCCCTTGTCTTCGTCGGCTCGAGCCCCTAAAAAAAATAGCTCAACTATTTATTTTATTTATCTATTTATTATGTTATTTTTACATTCCTAACTAAAATTTACAAGGACTTCCAAAAATGTTCTTTCGGCTGTAGCATACTTGTAGTTTTTGGATATGATTTTTTTCAATTTTTTTGTTTTTTTTTTTACATTTTCCGCTAAAATTTGCCAGATCCAACAAGTATTCCTTTTTCCTGTACTATTGTATTTTGCCATATGGATCGATGATAAGTTGTCGCTCTAAACCATAATATCACCTATATATAATAGTATATATTATATATAATTTATATATACACTTCAGACCTTTTCTTCTTTTCAGTATCATATAAATCATACATTCATTTGTTATCACCTTATTTTAAGCTCAAAGTAAGGAGTATTAGGTAGTGCTTAGTGTAATCGAGGATAAATAAAATAGCTAGTAAGAATAAGTAAAAATGAAACAAAATATTGTCGAAAAAAAAAAGCCACAGTAATACATAACCATTGTCATTTCAATTGCCTATATACATAGTAGGTAGCAAGTTAGTTACAAATCATATGATAAAATATACACTATAAAATATTATCCTACTATTACATTAAAGCAATCACGCAAAAACCATCTATATCTATTACTCAACATCTTCCACCATTTGAAAACGACCAATCATCTCTATTCCATCAAAAGTATATTATATGCCTACTCACATCACGAAACTCGAGTACAAATATAATATCCTACACTATTGAAATTGGATTCAACCCGATAAACAAGTCTAAAATATCCTCATAGCTCAGGATTATATATGAAAGTGGTACCACCCCACAGCGAACGCGAAAATAAATAGCGGAACAATTGGCCGCTCATACTGTGTAGTTCCATGAGCGCTAGGTGAATACGTCTTAATCCTACAGTGTCAGATCTGCATCCACGAGTATCTTACTCATGATCCTATACACATAACACCACACGCTGTGTATCGTTTGTATTAATTGCATCTACATAGAATTAATTTAGTATTATTATAAATTATATATTTTCATCCCATTTATTTATTTATTTACGATAGATCATTAGCAGTTTTAAAATTAATAATGTTACTAACTCATAGATATATCAACGAATGAGTATCTATATATTATTATTCATATATAACATATTACATATAACATACCATATCCCACAACAAAATTAAGAATATATAACTATTATACATCAATTATACAGAATTATATTATACATGTATTATTAAATAATATGTAATTATAGCAACGGATAATTATATTATTTATATCAATTATTGTTTTTTATACTAAATTTTATGATATCTTATAACTAATATTAACTTATTATATGATAACATACAGATTATTTAATTATTAATCTTATCTATTACTTATATTGTAATATATTATTATATATTCATTATTATTACTACAACACCCAATATATTATTATATGGATTTCAATAATTACCGTCGAAGAAGTATCCCGAAGGCGATCACTTCTGAATTGTTTCTCTTCAAACCCTCACGTCGTCTCTGTACAGCGCAAGCTTCACCTCCGCACCGTTCCCGGTTCCCGCACACGGCAACGCGTACCACACTGCATCCGCCTTGCACCACGCCTGGCTAGAATTTATCTACTTGGTATTCTATCAAAACTTGGTCTCATTTGTCCTACCCATAATGGACTTTTCCTAAAAATAAAAAGCTCACCTTAACGAATGTTACACTGACCATCGCATGCCCCATGGCAGGATGGCTGTCCCCCTCTAAATCTATAAATACTTGGACTAGAACACTGAAACTCTCTATACCAATCTTTATAATAGCGCATCACATATCACATCATCATAATGGGTTAAAATAGGCGTACAAAAGGGGGTCACCGTGCCCCATTATACCTGAATATTGATCATTAGACAACGAAACTGTACTAGTATCATTCTACATCTTTCTTTATGAATGTATCCTCGATACAGAACACACACGGAAAAAATTAAAAACATATTTTACAAAAATAAAAAAAAAAATATATTAAAAAAAAAACATTATCAAAAATTTAAAAATATTATCAATGAAATATTAACCAATGTTATTTACATCTATAATAAACAGAAATCACTAATCATAACCACCCAACCTACACTCCAGTCCAACCATGATCTAACATGCTAAAAACTTTTGATCTACTCACTATTATCACGAGAAAATTAAATGTTTACATACCCTAAAATCATAAATCACGTAAAAGTCAACCATCCACCCGACATCAACCTCCCACCCCCCCGATCTATCGATCTAAATTGAGTCAATAGATTTCGAGTATCATTTGGAGATAAAAATTACAATTTATAGACGAATATATTCCTTAACGTAACAAATTCATCATTAATCCAACTTACTTAACATCATCTGAACTATGAATTAATGCACAACTCGACAAATCTGACACCCTTTAAATCATATATTAACATGTAACGTTAACAAAGTTCCACATTAACCAACAGTAAAGTAACTAATCATAGCAAACCAGGGAGACATAGCATATCTCTACCTCACCCCGCTATCAAATTTAATTTAAAAATTATAGTTAATTTTATATTAACATGGTAATATTTAATCCTAATTTATATCACAACAATAGCGTTAATACTAAACACTCATGCATCCAATTTCTACCTATCAACTAGTCAACATTATCTACTCTATCATATATTACACACTACTTTCACAAATAACACAAATCAACATAGCTAACAATGACCTACCAGAAAAATAATGCTATCACGACACAACTCTAATATCTATTACTACACACAGAATCTTAACTGTCAACCTAACCAAAGCAACTTCCTTCACACCATAAGGTCATAAACATTCGGCGTGCAAAATCCACCTCACTCTCATTCACTCGTATTCACACATATTCTCCACATATCACAAACATATTAACGTTAATCGAGAGGGGAAACAATAAAACATATGAGACGTACTATCTGCTTAATCTGGCTATAGAAACAAATAAAAACCAAGGTATTATTCATATATTAAGATAAATATCTAACCAGAAATCATACTATCACAATGACAATCCGGCTATTACATATATTTGCTCAAATTAATGGTCATAATTGTAAGATGAAATAGACTAACTTACTTATAAACAAAAATCTCTCGATCCCTCCAACTCTCGCACCCTTTAACACAAATCAAATAATATTCTTCCATGCGAGACATATAACATTGTGCACATACATATATACAAACTTTAATACACAATAACATAAACACACAACAAAATTTTATCCAAACAATAACATAAAAATAAGTTCTCTGAATAAAATATATCAATAGGTAAAGTGTACATATTTACCGCAATATAAAGTCTAAGTCAGTAAACTCTACTAATCATACACCCGTCCCCCTCACCCTGCTCTTTCCCTACCTAACTTGGTCTATGATCCTAAGATTCACGATCACAAATATTCCGATTAAATCATTTCGATAAATTCATAGTAAACATCAAAATAAGTTCTTTATACAAACCAACGAATCAATAATGACCTAAACGTATAACATTGTCTTTCAAAACATTAACTAACGTACATAGCATTACAGAACTAACGAATAAATAAAATGTCACACGGCAAAACTAACACTAACCTCTAAGCACGAATATAACTACTAACAGTAACAAAGTCCATATCGTTAAACAACCTGTAAAGATACATAACACAGCGTTACATCAAACGTAACCCTACTTATGCACCACTTTTTTCAAAGCATATCTTCTAACATAATCAAATCCAGTATTAATCGTTATTACTTAACATGGCGTACAATGGTTCTGAAAATAATTACATTGGCTTAATTATCATAACTGATACAACGAATATATCTCTAAATAATAAACATTTCCACATCAATAAGGCTAATGTTAAGCACTTATTGATGTGAAATGTTTATTATTTAGAGTATATTTATTATCGGTATTATAATTTAACCAAATGTATTTTCACAACATTGGTTAAATTATCATACTGATCACGGATATTACTATCTAACTAATAAACAATTCCACATCAATAAGGTAACAAGCGTTAACATGAACTAAGAAAAATAACAACCACAATGACAACAACAACTATACACTGAATAAACTGTCAACATAAACAAGTTCCTAACAGTAAAGTAACTAACTTAACATACAAAACGTAACCTATCATACTTTCTCCAAGCATATCTCTAACTTATTAACGTTAATCTTTACATTGACAGAGTAACATTTATCAAATTATCATCAACCTTGTCCGATTATACAACAGACCAACGATTATATTCAAACGTAACAACTTTTCTACATTATCAGAGTGAACCATTAACAAAAATTAATTTATCAAAATGAATACGTAGAGAATCTTTAAAATATATTGCAACATCATCAGTACTTAATACCAATAACTATGGCGTGTATATATTAAAGAGAAATAAAATATCAAGTAAAACTGATATTGTATAACTTCATAATATTTCTATCGCGATCATGTTACTATCCGATGTCACAATTTCTCGTATAACCAGTCCGCTACCTACTCCGTCCACCGACCTTATTGATCTATAACTTAATGATTCAGTCACATATCGAGTATCATTTTTGGATAAACATAGTAAAAATAAGCTCTATTACTACTACTAGCCAACATAAATATGCTTAACTAACCATTGTTTTCAACCAATTAATACCGCTAAAGTGGCATCTACCAAGGAGTAAAAATAATAGCAATGAACATAAACCTAACACAGCAGAGTATAAATGTATTTTAAGTGAACATAGTGCCCATACCTAACAACAGTAAATTACCTGTCATAGCGTGCCAAACTTTTTTCAGTTCACCACTTTTTCATGTTTTCATCTTTCAATATTTCCTCACTCTTACCAATAACCTATTTGACATCTACCCGACTAGCCTACTTCGGTATCCATTTCGGAATAAGCATCAAGCACAAAACTGAGTTCTTATATTACTAACAAGCGAATATATGGCTTAACAATTAACAATGTTCACATTAATAAAACTAACATAACATCAACTGAACTAGAAACATAATGTACAACGACAAACCAACCACTTACGCGCTAATTATTTATAGTTCTCCCTCAATTACACCATAATATGTCAACTAACTTATCACTAAAAAACGTAACCTATTCATGATTTTTCAAGCATAATCTCTAAACATACTTAACCGTTAAATTTTACATTGACACAGTATATTTAACAAAAATTTAATCATCACCCCTGTCTAGTTATCATACTAAGACCAACGAAAAGTAGCTAGATTAAGCATTAGACCAATGTTTTTATCAATCACATAACATCAAAGAATAAAGTTCCTTTATACAACATAAAATATTCACAGTAAATTTGTAATAGTTCACTGATCTTAAACGAATGCAGTAAATCAGTAAATCTAGCTCAATCAAGACCATCAATCCCCCCACCAGCCATCCTGCATCACACTTACATAATCACAATAACTTGACTACCTAGATTACCATGTCATTTTCGCGAGTAGAGTCGATATCGAGTTATAAAAGTTCTTAACATTAGTTAATCTAAAGGCCGCTATCACACCAGCGCCACACACCTAACGTGTTCGCCATCCGAATATATCTTAACGTAAGAAAGTTTTAACACTAATTATAAGCTAACATTTTAATTAGACTAAGAATATAATGTACAAACGACAAACCTACAACACACCATACGTACGAATAAAACTACTAACATTAACAAACTTCGCACTTATACATACAGTAAATACCGTAATACCTCGACAATAACGTAACCTACTTCACCTCACACATCAATCAATGTACATTTTAACATTAACGAGTTTATATACATTAATATTTAGATAACCTCTGTCTAATTAAAGCTCGCTGCATCATACGAGAGCAGCCAAGCATCATATTTTTCGTGCGCTTTGTTAGATTAACAAAATTAAATTAACCATACATCTAATGAATAGCTATGCTTCGAAAGTGGCAAACAGACTAAAAGATTTATCAGACACGCAACATACATAAAACCATAAAAAAAGAAATCTAAAGTTAAGGTCACAGAGAAAAATTATTTTGATAACCAGTAATGAAGATATCACAAAAAAGAAAAAAAAATTACTCATTTTATACTACACAAACAAACACCATCCTGCATTCTCCTAACCCACCCATCGCGCCTACTATCTCTTGAACTATTGATTCCAAGTCATATTTCCGAGAATCACTTTGGATACAACCTTAAATCTAAAAATAATTTTTTTTATATACTGACCATCTACAATACAGCTTACCCAACAAAGTTTTAGCATAAATAAAGCAACATATCATAACCTGAGACTAAAATACCTAATGTACAAAGCTGAACCTAACATGCGTATAACTAATCCGCTAACATACTGAAAATTCCCTACATAATCAAGGGAAACATATCAAGACATACTAGAATATATTCCTACTTTTTCCTGCATATCACAACAGATAAAGAAAATTATCTACAATAACCACCTTAACAAAGTGACCAATCTACAAAGATCACCCAACATCTTGAACTTACTAATTGACACTACTTCTCTAGTATAACATCATTATAACTATGAATAAACGTAGACATTAGCAAATCTCTCGGGCAAACCTAACACAACTCAACTAAAAAACTTAACCAGCCCGTTTCTAGCACACAACGTCGTTAAGCACAGTAATTATCTTACAAATACCATCAATTTCTTAACCAAATCAATGTAAGTCACAACCGCATTAGTAAACATTAACATAACGTACCTACTACGAATAATAAACAGTTTTCATTATCGGACGTAATATAAAGCCAATATCACTACCATCCCGAAGAAACTTCAAAAAGGGATCGCCTCTTGAAAGGTGAACCTAAGAGGATCACCCGAGGGTGTAAACGCGGAGCAATTGTACCCTCCGAAATCGAATCGCCGGAGTCAATTATATTATTAGTATATCTATACTAATAATAATAATATATTTAATAATATATATATATACTTAATAATATACTATATAATACATATTATATATATATATCTAATATAATATAAGAGGGTAGGCCTCAGCCCTTCGGGGCATTACCCTTCGGGCATAACCCTCCATAAGAGGTGTAAGGCCTCAGTCTTCGTGCTGGAACCACAAAACCCCTTAAACCCCTCTTAAGATTCACACTCTTTCAAGTGCGCATCCCTCTGCGTATCTTCTCTCGAAGTAATGTCTGCTTTACGATCCTCGTGTTAATGAAATGTTATTTGTTAATAAGTACGTAACATCACATCTCTCTCAACATCAATAAAACACTTTAGATTGTTATAGAAATGATGAAGTTTTTCGAGATATATATATATAAACGACATGATTCCTGAAGTCATAATAATTAAACTTATAGATTTTATTATATCCCAGAATATTTTGCTATGTCTACGTTTATTCCATTTCGCGTGTCCGAATATTATACCTAATCTTAAAAATTCATCATTTATTGCTTGTAACTCCAAGACAGAAAAAGAGCAAAAAACTCGAACAAAAGGAGTGACATGATGAAGTAGTGTCAATTCATAGAGACACACACACACAACTACAGACCTCCACTTTGAAAGACTTTGTTAACCATATATATATACGTCTTTACCTGTCTGAACGGGAAAAGTAGGTAATATACTCGAGTATGGTATACTGTTTAAGCTAACTTTACACTTTTGAAAATAGAAAATTTTCAGATTTATATCTAAGTCGCATTGTACTTAATTGATTCAGTACTGATATGGTTTAGCTTTATTAGAGCTAAAAAGCTCGTCGTCGCGTAAGCATATATTAAAAGTAAAGTAATAAGAACTCTATTTTTAATTATGTTTATCCAAAATGATCTCGAAATATGACTGAATCAATAGATTCAATAGATCACTAGGCGATGGGATGCTTAGAACTGCATATAAGGATGTATGATTACGATATTAACAAATAAAATAACTATTACGCTTTAACTTATAGTTTAATTCAAAAACCTAATTTTTATGTATAAGATAAAATAATATATTGTTAAAACTTGTCATGTTTGCAATATTCGTGGGATAATAATAAATTAGGTTAATTTTTTGGTATTCTTATTAAATATTAAAACGGTGATGAAAATATTGCAACGTTAGCAATTAAATTCCGTTCCTCATATTGATTCACGACGGGTTATGCTAAATTTTGTTAAATATTACTACGATGTTAATGTAAAATGAAATTGAAATGTCTAGAATAGCTGAAAAAAGTCGATACGGATTACGCTCTGAATACATCATTAGGTTTTACTGTGTTAAGTGCGAATTTGAAATAATGTTAGCTATTCATTCGATAACTAATATATATTGTACATTATAGTTACTTAGTATCATTATGTACGTTAGCTTTACATTAAATGTAAAAACTTCTTACGTGCATATATCGATGTTAAAATATATAAATAACTATTTTCTGGTGTGTTTAATCCAAATCACATTCAATATGACATGAAAATAGATCCAAATAGATCAAAAGGTCATGAGGGAGGGTGGGGAGGGGTTGATTTGCTGATTTATTGTTCTACTGCTTTAAAATCAGTAAACCTATACACTTTTACTATAGGATATTTTATTCAAAATTTATTTATATCTAGTGAAAAAACCTTTAACAACATGTTATTGTTGGCTGTACAGGAATAAATAGACAAGTTACAGTAATTTTGTTAAATATCACTAGTGCTCATGTAAAAATTCAACGTAATAGTAGATAAAGTGCCCTGGAAAATAATACTGGAAAACGTTTACGTTTGTATGTAATATTATGATACTTTACCTGGAGTTACATGTAGTGGAACTCTTGTAAATGGTAACAAGTTATTACGCGTTAAATTTGTTTGGTTTTCGTTCGTGTATCATATTTTAACACAATATATAAAACTAGCCCAAATAAAGCGAATACATTAGCATATATTCGCTAGTTAGATATAAAAAACTTCATTTTGTGTGCTATGCCTATCCGAAAATAATCGAGCTCATAATGTCACGTAATCAATATGTTACATAGAGGTGCAACAAGCTGAAAAAGTGGAATAGTTACGTAATATACGTTTTAAGTAAGAAACCTTTACTAATTGGTAGTTATTTAGTCGCGTAAGTTTTAGGTTTTTGGTCATTGCTAACATATACTTCCTTATATGCGAGAGTAATTTGCAAGTTACTTATAAATTAGTTAAACCAGTTAACGTAACGTCATATAATCATGTAACTCTGATAATTAAAGACCTATTATCCTAATTTGATACATATATTATAAAATTACCAGAAATGGTACTCATAGTTATAACCTGAATCATTTGAGTCGTATATAGAATTAGATACAAAATTCGCTGGACGTAGTAGGAAGGGTAGGAGGACGTGATTATTGAATTTCACATGATATTACTGATTTACTGCTTTAATATTGTAAAACTATTATTACACTTTGCTATGAATTTATATATTAAAGCAAAACTTATATTATAGTATACGTACTGGATAACAACTTATTGTATATATTTATAGTTATGATATGGATAAACTTAGTTATTTGCAATTATTTGTGGATTATGATTATTTACAGTAAGGAGCTAATATAAAACTTTATTATGGATATAATAATCGATCTAATTACTTAATGATATATATATAATGATAAAAAACATTATTGTATCGTTTGCGTTAAATCCATTCTCTCCGTCTATGTTCTTCTGTACCAGAATAGTCGATAACCAAAGGCATTCACTAGATCACACATTTTTGATAAAAAACTGAATAAAAATGAGTACAAAACATCAAATTCCGCTACCTGCACTCTAACGTTAATCCAATTAAGAGATATAGTCTATGTAAGAAACGATAGCAAGAATCTAATTTCGTTATACGATGTTGATAAGTAACACTTTGCTCACGCTTATACTTTACGGTCACTAACTCAACGACCAGACCTACTTGACTAATAACTCTGACATTTTATTCAAGCTGTGAAGTCGTGTGTTACGTCTTTGTCCTGATTCGCAACCATCCATTATTATTCCCTTAGCTCACTTGATATAACCTACATTCTCTCCTATTAGCTTATTGAGGGAAATCTTTATTATTTGAGTAATACCTTCGTTGAATATCATAATCTACACCAATGTTTATAGAATAATTTTAGCTAACTATTAATTTAATTACTATTAATTAACATCGAGAATAATTTTATGAATACTCTTACTAAAAACACTGTTGTGAATATGAGACCCTGTATCTAATCCGACTTCCATTCTCTCTCGCGTTACACGTCCTCACTCACTGTCCTGTTAAGTAATTCGTAGAACTTATCAGTACTGTTATCCAGTTACCTTATTATTAGAGCGACCGTCTAATAGATGCCAGCAGTTCTGCAGTCTATTACATTTACTATTTCTTAGTTCTGTACATGCTACTTTAGCTTCTATTTAATGTGAAAACATGTTACTTAGCAATATATCTCGTGTGGTTATATCCTTCTATACCACACACCAAACAATAATCAACAATTACTTTCATAGTCTCCTCCTAAATCATCTACTCCTTTCAATCACTCGACACATACACAACTCTCATATTCTTCTTCCTCAAATCAACAAAATCATACACTCAGGATATAAAGAGGAGACGATCAACTATTTTTTGGTCAAGTACAGAGGGTAAATTAGAGAAATAAATTAAAATTTGACTAGGCGTGGGTCGGAAGGTTCTTGTTAAAATTGGCTAGCTATATTATTATCGTGTACTATATAGTCCAATCTACAATTATCGCGAGTGTTCTATAATTAAATACAATAACCGCCCTGTAATCCGAAAAATTGGACATATCGGAATGTCAGTCACAATAAATTTTTCTTGATGATGCCGAGAGAATTATGTGTCACGATTTGTGGTTTGCTTTATGTTCTTTGCTGGCAAGGCAAACAAATATAATGCAGCTATTATGGAGTCAGAATATAAGTATGGTTTGTGTGTGTTTGTTGTCTTTGTCCGATTCTCTGCAAAGCATCGTTTTAGAACACCTTCAACACTGACGAGTTACTATTGGCTGGTAATCACCAAATTATATGTACTAGGACCCATGACGGATCTTTTCGATAGCAGTATTAAATCTCTGTACTTTTGGTTGACCTGATGCTTTCTTCTATCGTATTCCATCGGTATGAGTATCGACTGGCCTGGTTCTATTCTGGTCTGCTGTAACGTGGATTACCTCTTGATGGGAATATAGCAAATAAAAAACAGACATAAAGCAAAATCAAGGAAGAGGTATGAGGTTTTGAGCAAATCACGATGTACTATTACTATTAATGGTGTTATACAATTAATGCCGTATATCATTTGATGTATTAGTTATGAGTTATATGTACCTTATCGTGCGTTACTATAATTATTATTTTTGTTATTAGGTTTAGCTTAGTTATTAAAATAATATCGTTGTTAGTAATACGGTTCCACAAAATGTTACTACTTACCATTATTGAGTCTAGGTTAGAAAAACACTATCTTAAATCTATATGTATATGGTTAAGCTTCGATTGGTACTTTTTAATGATATAATAAATGAGAATGCATTATTATATTCCACATATTCCATCTCTTCTCCTTTCAACACAACCACTCCTCATTCCTTCAAAACATTGTACTTCTGTTGGCACCTGAATGAAACAGTTATCTCCTTGGGTATGTCAACCCTACTGCCTATACTACCTTTCTACCCCTGGTCTGTCCTGGTGTGTGGTTTTATTTCATTCGTTATTACGGGTTCTTTCTGTGTACTTCTATTATATGTGTATTGTGAAAAATTTCGGCTTAGTTCGCTCATGTCTGTTTATTATCTGTACGTCTGTGGTTATTTAGTGTGCTATTATATAGATAGATGGGGGTGGGGAGGGGAGGTCAATGGTATAGGCTGGTTGAATTTGATTTTGTTTAGTTAAGCATTATTCGGTAATGAATAAACTTCATTTTGTAGTTGGGTTTTTCGATGATTTTGGATTAGTAACGTAAAATTTAGAGAAAAATAAAATTTTATTTTTAAAGTTAGTTTTAATTTTTTATTTATTTTTTTAATTTAAAAAAAAATTTTTGAAATTTCTCTTCTTCTTTTCTTTTGAATTGTTCTATTTTTTTCTTATGTTGGCCATAAATAGAATGAAGTATTCCCAATTACGTTGTTTACTCTTTAAATATCGTTTGGGGCATGGCTGACTCTTTGGGTTAAGATTTAACTATCCTACTAGTACTTCATTAATAACTGTCACGTTACCTCCACCGTCATACTTTAATGTTGAGGGGGGCTGCATACATGGATGGCATGTTATAATCTCGTAACGGTGCAGTTTCATTTTTTAAAGTTAACATGTTTGATAAGATAATCTAAATCATAGCAAGAGTGGGGGCCTGCCGTGCGTGGTGCGGTGAGGCAACGGAACGTGCTGGAGGTTGAGCTTGGCGTTGGGAAGGAAGCTGATGTTTAAAAAAAACTCAGAAGTGATCTCTGCCAAATAATCACATGACTAAAATAATGAAAATATAATAATACTATAATAATAATAATAATAAATATATATGATAATATATCAATATAAAAATAAAATATAAAGATCAATATATAATAATAATATAAGTATAATTAATAATAATAATCTCTCTCTCTCTCTCTCTCTCTCCCTCACTCTCGTCTCTCTCTCTCTTAAAGGAGACCTACACACTACATAACCACTCATTTCATTAACCTTTAAAAGAAAATACATATTGAGTATTCCTTCTTCTCCTACGAAACGTCTCCTATCAGAATGTAAATTATATTATATTACTATATAGTTTATATAATGTTATATAACTAATATATTATTATATCTATTATATATATATACTATATATATAGATATATATTTTTATATATATTAATTTTAATTTATATAATATACTGCCGACCTCATCTCGAGAGAACCGCTGTTCATATCCCTCCCGTAAGCTGTCTGGAAATTTTGATCTTCCTGGCGGTAATGAATTAATAACTCGCTGAAATCCTTAGCGCTGGTTTGGGATAGCCGGTCCTAAAGTTCGATTTCCTGTAGTTCCCTGTGTTACCCTCTGCGAAGGGGATAAAAGCACAGAATGAAGTTATATATATATATACTATATATATATAAATTAGTATATATTTAATATATAATATTATTATATTTAATATTATATATATATATTATTTTATATATTATCAATTTATTTCAAGTATGCGACTACATTATTCCAAGTGCAAAGTGCCATAAAATTTTTTTGTAAGCAGAAAGGTCAGCTCAAATATAAAACTGAATATAACTGTAATCACAATTAGTCCTTAAATTTGAAGCATGAAAAGACGTTATCATAAAGATTATATTTTAATTTGAAATTAATTATATATTTGAAATCTTGGTTCTTGCAATATTAGTTTATGTTGTTTTGCACTATGCAGATATCAGGTTTTTTATGCGAGATGCAGAGGAATGGCCATGAGAGTATGCTTGAAGGATCTTGGCGGTATGTAAAGAAAGTTTGAAATGAACATGTGATTATAAAGGTAAGTTGAAAAGTGAAGTAAAATTAGACGCCATTTACGAATTAGTTTGGAATGGTGAGCAATAGGAAAACTCTATCTGAGCCAAATATTTAGTTGCAGTTCGATAAAAGACGATATTCGATGTAGGAGGAAATTACTTAGTGTAGAAAAGTAACTGAGCGATTAATCCTTGTAAATAACAAAGGACTAAGTACTTGACTGTACTCAGGATTTTACCAC
>JABUQX010003602.1:57500-74299 GCA_015478945.1 Trachelipus rathkii | reverse complement strand
CAGTGTACTTCGTTCAGTTCAATTTTAGGTGTTTGCCGTTTCGCATTTATCGTGAAACGCTTAACCGAGTAATTCGTCCAACACACTTCATATATATATATATATATATATATATATATATATAGAGAGAGAGAGAGAGAGAGAGAGAGAGAGAGAGAGAGAAAGAGAATTGATAAAACTCTTGGGTATTGCTAACCTTCGCCGAAAATTTCTTAATTTAAAAAGCTTAAAAAAAATTGGTCTAACGAATTTAATTTTTAAATCAATTAACAATAATTTAAATAAAGATGAAGCTTCAAACTCAGGAAATTAACTCCTCTCTCTCTCTCTCTCTCTCTCTCTCTCTCTCTCTCTCTCTCTCTCTCTCTCTCTCTCTCTCTCAATTGAATTACTTAACCAATTTGCATAAGTTTAAAAAGTTTTGGTTATTGGAAAGAAATTAAAATTACTTTATTATCGTTATCGTAATTTATGGAATTTTAATTATACTTTTGATTCAAAATTTCTGACATCATTTAGCAAAATGAATAACAAATCATTATTATTATTATTATTATTATTATTATTATTATTATTATTATTATTATTATTATTATTATTATTATTATTATTATTATTATTATTATTATTATTATTATTATTATTATTATTATTATTATTATTATTATTATTATTATTATTATTAAAAATGTGTATTATTATTATTATTATTATTATTATTATTATTATTATTATTATTATTATTATTATTATTATTATTATTATTATTATTATTATTATTATTATTATTATTATTATTATTATTATTATTATTATTATTATTATTATTATTATTATTATTATTTTTGTTATTGTTATTAAAAATGTTTTAATTTTTTATTTTTTAATATTAGCTATTTTTCATAATTCCATTTGGGATTTGGGGACTTTATGGGCTGTAGTGCGCCGAAATATTTAAAGAGCAAAAAAAAACAATTTTTAAAATAACAAAAAAAAAAAATAAAATAAAAAAAATTAACAATAGCACTTCCCTAAAATAAATTTAGATTCACGCAGCAACAACAAAACCAACAAAACCAACAAAACCAATCACACTAATCTCATCCTCTTTTAAACTAATCTTACTTTTGTAAACTAAAGATGACGTCACACTAATCTCATCCTCTTTTAAACTAATCTTACTTTTGTAAACTAAATATATGACGTCACACTAATCTCATCCTCTTTTAAACTAATCTTACTTTTGTAAAGTAAATATATGACGTCACACTAATTTAATCCTCTTTTAAACTAATCTTACTTTTGTAAACTAAATATATGACGTCACACTAATCTCATCCTCTTTTAAACTAATCTTACTTTTGTAAAGTAAATATATGACGTCACACTAATTTAATCCTCTTTTAAACTAATCTTACTTTTGTAAACTAAATATATGACGTCACACTAATTTAATCCTCTTTTAAACTAATCTTACTTTTGTAAAGTAAATATATGACGTCACACTAATTTAATCCTCTTTTAAACTAATCTTACTTTTGTAAACTAAATATATGACGTCACACTAATCTCATCCTCTTTTAAACTAATCTTACTTTTGTAAAGTAAATATATGACGTCACACTAATTTAATCCTCTTTTAAACTAATCTTACTTTTGTAAACTAAATATATGACGTCACACTAATTTAATCCTCTTTTAAACTAATCTTACTTTTGTAAAGTAAATATATGACGTCACACTAATTTAATCCTCTTTTAAACTAATCTTACTTTTGTAAACTAAATATATGACGTCACACTAATCTCATCCTCTTTTAAACTAATCTTACTTTTGTAAAGTAAATATATGACGTCACACTAATTTAATCCTCTTTTAAACTAATCTTACTTTTGTAAACTAAATATATGACGTCACACTAATTTAATCCTCTTTTAAACTAATCTTACTTTTGTAAAGTAAATATATGACGTCACACTAATTTAATCCTCTTTTAAACTAATCTTACTTTTGTAAACTAAATATATGACGTCACACTAATTCATCCTCTTTTAAACTAATCTTACTTTTGTAAAGTAAATATATGACGTCACACTAATTTAATCCTCTTTTAAACTAATCTTACTTTTGTAAACTAAATATATGACGTCACACTAATTTAATCCTCTTTTAAACTAATCTTACTTTTGTAAAGTAAATATATGACGTCACACTAATTTAATCCTCTTTTAAACTAATCTTACTTTTGTAAACTAAATATATGACGTCACACTAATCTCATCCTCTTTTAAACTAATCTTACTTTTGTAAAGTAAATATATGACGTCACACTAATTTAATCCTCTTTTAAACTAATCTTACTTTTGTAAACTAAATATATGACGTCACACTAATCTCATCCTCTTTTAAACTAATCTTACTTTTGTAAAGTAAATATATGACGTCACACTAATTTAATCCTCTTTTAAACTAATCTTACTTTTGTAAAGTAAATATATGACGTCACACTAATTTAATCCTCTTTTTTAGTAACACAATTTCGAATTTTAAGTGGTTTTTAATTGGTTTTTTACCTGTTTTAGTCCCAACACCAATAAATTCCCGCTTATCTCTTTTCATAAATTAAAATCCTTTTAATAAAATTCAATAGAAAACGAATAAAATTTCCAAGAAACTACCATGTATATTATATTATATTTTATATTATATTATATTATATTATATTATATTATATTATATTATATTATATTATATGTATATTATAAAGATAAATGAATTTTGAAAGATTTTTATTTTTATAATATAAAATATGAAATATATTATATTATATTATATTATATTATATTATATTATATTATATTATATTATATTATATTATATTATATTATATTTTTTTAGGTGAAAAGTCGAGTATAAAGAAAATAGTTCCACCTTACGAACATTTTTAACACCTAGAGCTATTTCCTTAATAACTGTATATTCAATGAAAAATTTATTTTTTAAATTACTTTTATTTTTTCGTCTATTATTATTATTATTATTATTATTATTATTATTATTATTATTATTATTATTATTTTTATTATTATTATTATTTTTATTATTATTATTAATATTATTAATTATTAATAGGTGTAGTAATAGTAGTAGTAGTATTTGTCCTATTATTATTGTTGTCAATATTTATTATTATTATTATTATTATTATTATTATTATTATTATTATTATTATTATTATTATTATTATTATTATTATTATTATTATTATTATTATTATTATTATTATTAGTAGTAGTAGTAGTAGTAGTAGTAGTAGTAGTAGTAGTTATAGTTGCAGTAGTTTTAGTAGTAGCATTATTAGCATATATAAATGTATTCATGGTCATCAGTTACTTTGTTTATTTATTGTAAAACATTTTTATTAGCTAAAATTTGTTGTTTATTTTTTATTTAATTATATTTTTCCTAGTTTGCTTTGCTATACCATTCAATCGTTATCTTCTAAAACACACATACACACACCTTTTGACACACACACACACGCGTAAACGTCCCTGGGCACCTGGAATGATATGTATAATAATATGTATAATAATAATAATAATAATATATATATATTAATAATAATAATAATAATATATATGTATATATGTATATAATAATATATAATAATAATAATAATAATAATATATATATATAATATCATATCAACAACTCTTCAATATATAACTGCTGTATATAATAATATATGTACGTAATATATATGTGTTTTTATGTATCAATAATAATAATAATATATATGTAATAATAATAATAATAATAATATCATATAATAATAATATATATATATATGTAATAATATAATAATATAATATATATATATATATCTTTAATAACATATAACTAATAATAATATATAATAATAATATATATATATATACTCTATATATATATATATATATATATATAACATATCATAATATGCATAATATATATATATATCATTTCCAATGCTATCTAAAAGAAATTTCTAGGAAGACCAACTATTTTTAAATGAGCTTTTTCCATGCAGGGAAGAATAACCACTACGTGGATCATAAAAAATAAAATCCTTCCATGAAATAAGGCCATGAGAAAGCACAACAAAAATATAAGCACTAATAATTTGGATAGCAGGGTGCTCGAGAAGGATGTTTCGAAGATATTGGGGTAATTTTAAAGGGTTGGGTTTAATATACATGTACATAGTCGATGATATTGCAAATGCAAAGAGACGTATGTACCGAAAATTTATATATTGTGGTTTGTTACATATGCACTTAAAGTTACTAGTTGTAAATCTTAATGCATTTACTACAGCTCTGTAACTATGGGCCCGAGAATTTTGACACCTTTCAGCAAGGAATAATAATTGATTACTTTAAATACTATACCAAAAAAAAAAAAAAAAAAAAAAAAATTTCTAAGTGGGACTCTAGCCCACTGAACTTGAGTGATGGAAAATATTATGAAGTTACAGCATTCTTAATCAAACTCTGTATACGTATAGTCGTATTTGGTAGTGGAAAGTAATTCTTGTGGTTGTATAGGAAATTTTAAAAGAAAACGACCCCGATATTTGTAGGGGAGGGATGGGGAAAATTTCAGCCGAGAAAGTTTTTACAAATATTTACTATACTGACTTTACAAAACTATAGTTTTAACAGATTATATAAAATTCAATAAACTCTCCCACCATACGCATATATATATATATATATATATATATATATATATATATATATATATATATATATATATATATATATATATATATATATATATATATTTTATATATATATATATATATATATATATATATATATATATATATATATATATGTATATATATATGTATAATAATAACACTATATATAATAATAATTATAATAATACTAATAATATATATAAAAAAATATATATATATATATATATATATATATATATATATATATATATATATATATATATATATATCAAAAGAACCTCAAGCTTTCGTTGAAAGATCTTTTGTATCCTTTTTTGAATATATTCGAATAACTAACTACACTTTCACATTCCGACACGGAAAATTTATTATTCATTCGATATAACGGAAAAGGCGTCATCCACCTCAAATTTTTGAGTTAAATTCCATTCGTCTATGAAAATGAGAGAAATTAAACAACTTTTTTCACTGAATTTTAAAACGACATTTGTTAAACAGAAAGAGAATAGAAAAGAAAGATAATTATAATAAGATACTTTTAATTTATATATAGATAAAATTTTCAATCCGACGAATAACAATAGAGGGATGAAACACGATCTTATGTGTCTTCAATGAATAAGGTATTTCCTTTAACTTTTTTTTTTCCCTCTATCTTTTGTAAAATAATTTTACCTTCCATTTCGCTGAGTTTTCATTCTTTTAATTCATCTTCTTTTTTTTATTTTTTATCTTCTTGTGTTCGAGTATCTCGTCAAGTTTCTTTCTATTCTCAATATGTCTCGATCTGTTTACCTGGAGATATTTCTCTCTCTTCGTCAGCCAACCTATCCATCGGCCTACCTCCTATCTATCGATCTCTCTCTTTACCCCTCTCCTTTTTCCTCTCATAAGCATCACTGTTGCTCTCTCTCTCTCTCTCTCTCTCTCTCTCTCTCTCTCTCTCTCTCTCTCTCTCTCTCTCTCTCTCTCTCTCTCTCTCTCTCTCTCTCTCTCTCTCAAGCAGATTTTATGCTATCTCTCTCTCTTTCTCTAATCCCAAGCAATTTCTATCTATCTATCTATCTATCTATCTATCTATCTATCTATCTATCTATCTATCTATCTATCTATCTATCTATCTATCTATCTATCTATCTATCTATCTATCTATCTATCTATCTATCTATCTATCCCTATCTATCTATCTATCTTATCTATCTATCTCTCTATCTATCTTTTTCAAGCAGCTCATACCATCTCTCTCTCTCTCTCTCTCTCTCTCTCTCTCTCTCTCTCTCTCTCTCTCTCTCTCTCTCTCTCTCTCTCTCTCTCTCTCTCTTCTCCTTTTTGATTCTTTCATCCTAAAAAAAACGAAATCCAATTCTACGAAGTTGGTGAATCTCTTTCTTAATCAGAATCTCGTAAAGAGGGAAGCTCATTTGGCTTTGTTTGGGAAGGAAAAGGAAGAAGAAGAAACATTTCATTTTAGGATGCATTAATGGTGAAAATAAGTAGGAAGGAATTTACGGAATGTTCTTTCAATGTGCGTAGTGAAAAATTCCTAAAAGCTAATTACATTAATTACCCAAAATAGGAATCTGTTGCTACTACTACTACTACTACTACTACTACTACTACTACTACTACTACTACTACTACTACTACTACTACTACCAATTTACTTTTTTGTTTATTTATATATATATATATATATATATATATATATATATATATATATATATATGCTTTCTCTAGCTGATATTAGTGTATATATACTTTTCCGATATATGGGCCGTTTTCAAAAACATATCTCTCTATGTCAGTAGAAGATAACAATGAGACCACTCGATTGACAAACAGCAGGAGACGGTAACAAAAATTTTGAAGCGTATTTGTTTAATATAATAATTTAAATAATTACCACGTACTCAGAGTAGGGGGACATGGGGGACGTAGCCCCCGTAGACATAGGTTATTCTGCTATGCATTAATATACCCAAAATTAATATACCAATTTAGTATATTTAATAATTTTATATATTTTCTCCCTCATACGATCGCCAGCAATCAACTTGGGGAAAAGTTCTTCGCACGAAACGATTAATAAATTACTCATGAATTTAGTGTCGAGATTGATGATGAGCGAGAAGGATGTATTAATTTTCTCTCTTCAATTTAATTTTTATCAAGTTTATTGCATATATTTTGGAATTGTTTAAATTTATTTCCAACATGAAAGTTATAATATTTCTTACAATTCTTTTATAGTCCTTTATATATATATATATATATGTATATGTATATATATATATATATATATATATTTATGCTATATATATATATATATATATATATAGATTTATATACATAAAAATTTATATATATAATAATATTTCTATATATATTTATATATATATATAATATAATATATTTTATATATAAAAAAAAATATATATTTTATATAATACACATATATATATATATATATATATATATATATATATATATATATATATATATATATACTATATATATACTGAGTTTAATCAGAAAGTTGAGATGAAGAGTTTCTGTTCTCTATACTGTGCGCATATTTGAGTAGTAAACGTCCCAATAACGTATTTGTGGCAAGAAAAGGCTGCTATCTTTCCTATCAGCCTTCTTGTGCATGTTATTTTCTTTTTTGTCAGGAGAGAAACAACCAGAACACAAAGGAATTACTCTTTTAAGAGTGAAAAACAGTTTATTGAGAATAGAGGCGGTTATTAAAAAATCTGACAAAACTCTATTGGGGAGTGTTCATAACTTAATGAATCTTTGCAACAGGTTGAATCACCACTCTTTATATAAACTTTTGTTTTGAGGTGAAAAATTCTTTACTGGGAGAATTACCAAGTTAAATCTGAATAATTACAATAGGGAGGGACGACCATATGAAAACGAATGAAGAAATTGTGGCTGCAGTTCTGAGTGTTTGGTAATTTTAAATTTCAAGGGTGGTTTCACATGGTTCCTAATTTACGGTTTTTAAATGAACATCAGGTTTAGTATGCTTTTAACCTATGGGTGCCAAAGTGCTGCCGGGTGATGAAAACTGGATTTAGTAATTAGATGCAGAAATTAAAATTCAATTGATGCAGTGGATTCCAAGTGACTCTTCGGGGCATATCGAAATCAAGGCAGAAGACTACAACGAAAGGTCATAGCGACAATTTTTGGATGTGAGAAATCTTAATTGACCTTCTATTGGGACAACGGACGAATTTAACAGAGCTCTGTGTTATCTTCTAATTCTGCCAGTATTTTAAAGGTATAAGGTTTTACATAACAAATCAGCAAATGTTTAGTTTCTTAGTGATCATCCTTAGTCCAGGTGACACGACAATGTAACAAACAAATGCACCTGTTCACTGTCTTAGCTCCTAACTGGAAGATTATCACTTGTGACTGAACAAAGGGTATTACAAAACTTGTTAAGAACTCTTTGGCTGCAAGAATTACTCTGCAAAATTCTTTAACTTTATCTGGAATTTGAGCCCCAAGAAAACCACATAAAGAACTGGAAGCTACAGACGTGCCAAATGCAGTATGAATACTTCCTAGCCTATTAATTAATTAAAAAAAATAAAAATGTTAGTTTACAACTTTCATTATGACCTTAAAATGGCATTGTCATTTAAACTACTAAACAGTTTTCCTAATCCTAGTTCCTGATCGGATTTGGTTCTTAGCTTCATATTTGTTGTTTCATGCATTGAAAATAATATTTTTGAGGGAATACTATCAGTACGTTTTTCTTTAAGAATTTTCCTGAAATAAATACAAAAGGGTAGCATAGATTTGCACAGGTATTTTAATAATTATAAATTGGTGCATATATATATGTATAACTATATAACATATATATATAATAGTAATAATAATAATAATAATAATAATAATACATATATATATATATATATATATATATATATATGGTGCAATTAAATCCTTGGTGAATGCAAAGGGACTAAGTCTTCAGTGCAGTGTTTCTTTCAGACAATTTTCTCCGGGGGGCTTTACAGAGATTCGGGGCACATAAATTATAACATAATTTACATAAAAATAAAGGATAATGATATTCTTGTTTCTTGTCAGCTAATCTTAGTCTTATTAGATACTGTCTTACTGAAATAGTAAATATCCGAAATATAACAAATCTTTACTTGCAAAAATATGGCAATCTATTTGTGAAATTTATTGGGAAGTTAGATAAATAAAATAACATGAAATTTACGAAAATTATTATGAGAGAATATTATAATTAAATATATATATGAATAATATGACCTTTTCAAATAAAGGAAATAGATCTTTGGTAAAAATAAATTATATATATATATATATATATATATATATATATATATATATATATATATATAATAATATATATATATATATATATATATATATATATATATATATATATATATATATATATATAACTAACTATAGCAAATATATGTATAATAGCATATATACTGTATATATATATGTATATATAACATAATAATAATATATATACTTATATATATATATATATATATATATAATATATATATATATATAACACTCATTGAGGCCGTATCCCCGACGTTAGTACTTAGTAAGTTGGAGATTAAAGTAAGTTTAAAGGAGATCGTAACATACGACGAAGTTTCTTCGTCGCATCCCACAAGTCTACTATTTTTTTAGAAAATCTACTCAGTTTAGTTCTCAGACCCCTTGATGCGCCATCATACAATGCATTAAAGATTTCTGGCAGCATTATTCTTGTCTTACTTAGTATTCGGTTCATAGTACTGAACTATCTTTTAACCGAGGCTATCGTTACAGGAATGACAAGAAAGATTTCACAGAGCTTTTTTAACTAGCAATATCCCACGTCCGCTTCCAATATTTTCGACAATGGGTTTTCATCTGCTTTAAATATTTCGCTTTCGAGCATATAATTGATATAAAAAATGAAGGATTTGAGGTCAGCTAGTACACCTTCCGCATTAAACATCGGAAATCTGTCACAAAATTTTCTAACATATATCCGGTAAATTTGTTAATGACTGAAACGTCTGAAAGCGACTAGCAAATATCATTATATCAATTGATTTGTCGTTGAACCTTTTTTCAATTTCTTCGATTTTTATTAGTATATTTTCATCCCTTTAAATGCATTTTTCTTATCTTCATCAGCAATCAGGCGCACTTCAGATACAAACTCCTCCATTATTTCACACCTAACGTTTTTTGTAAGTCAATACTGACGTCTCCACATTGATTTGCAATATTTTGCAGGTGCAATTTTGTTCCAGTAATTAGGGGAATGACTTTGGTCATACTAAAGTCCTTCTTTTTGCAAAGCATTGCTAAGATAAGAGTGCACTAAGGAGTTCATTCATTAGATAACAGGTGAGAAGAAAACTTTCATTTCTGATTTCCAGCAAGATGCCCCCTGCAAGTAATGCAAGGTATGTCCCTTCTTTTTGGATATGCTTCACAAGCCATCAAAATTGACTTTAAGCTCCTGAAGACAGCATTCACTATCTTATAATGAGATAAACATCTCACTTCAATGCATTCTGGAATCTTGAGGATTGGATCATTGATTAATGATTGAATATCATGCAAAATATTTTCTTTTTTTGGCGACTTGCTAAACAGTTTGTAAATGTCTTTCAAAATATAAAAAAAACTTTTCACCTTCGATTTTTATTCCTGCAGGAGGCTGCTGCCAGGGACAATATATGTGTTTTACAGTGTATATAGAGAACTTCTTTGTTTGCCTCTTCTGAAAGCCTTTTTTTTACACCTCTAACTTTTCCAGCTATATTAGAAGCACCATCAAATTCAAAAGTAATAATGTTGTCATAATTTAAATCAAGATCAGTCAGCTCCTTATGAATAGCATTTTTGCAATATTTTCTGCTTTTCCATTGGGTATTTTAACAATTGACAAGAACGTTTTTACGGGGTTTCCTCCACTACTCTAAACATGTTTTCAATGTTTTTCAACTTATCCTTCAAAACTTCGCCCATACATAACAGAAGTTCACCGGCAGAAGTGTCCTTGCTGCTGTAATTCGACCTATCTCACTCTGATCTTAACACCGTGTTTTAAGGGCAAGAACCAATTTGGGGCCCTATTTTCGGGTCCATTTCAGCCCCCACCTAAAAATGAAGACGCATAAAATTCGGATTTTTCAGTCGATTTTGACTATATAAACTAAAATGTAGCTTTTGCCCTCCTGAACGTTGATTTCAGTGTTTTTCTCATTCTTTTCAAGAATTTTCCAATTTTCATGTTTTTGGACATTCTTCGTATCAATTCCAGAATTTTTTTCCAAAATGACTTCAAACTTGAAATATGCATGAATAGGTCCATTATCTAAAATGGTACAGAAGTACTTTTTCGATTTTTGAGTTTTGTGTAAACTCAGCGTTGTCCAATTTCCAAACCCACTTTTTTTTAATTTTGAAATGAAAATTCCGATAATTTTTTTCTATTCGGGCGAAAGTGGATGAAATTTTCAGAGCTATTTAGTCAGAGAAGATGCACATTTTTACTTAGATTATTTGTATATGCATTAGTTTTTGATTTGTTCTTGGGAACAAATTTTCCAATATTTTCGAAAAATTTTTTTAAAAGAACAACTTTGGTGCCCTGAAATTATCTAAGTAGAAAAAGATGCATCTTGCACCCGATACATGCCCTGAAAATTTCATCACTACTGACGAAGAAAAAATTATCAAATTTTTACGCATGACGATTTACAATGGTGGATCCGTCGTGGTCACGTGATGCCTAGGGTGGATTTTCTGATTGCGACGAGTGCTTCTAATTAATGGTACAGAGAGGGTGGTAAGGCCTCTCTTTTCGACTTTTGTCATATTCTCCTACTGCTTTTCTTTCCGATGCATGTAACACGCACCTTACTCCCAATCTTGAGGGAAAAAAAAGGTAGATGAAGAAGAAGAAGATATATATGTATATATATATATAATAATAACTATATATATATATATATAATATATATATATATATATATATATATATATATATATATATATATATATATATATATATATATATATATATATAAATATGTATGCATTATATATTTTTTTTAAAATAGCCTTGATAATTAAGATAATAATTTATAATGCAAGGATGTACTTTGTTTCTTGTTTTTTTCCGTGACTTTTTACCCGGTTTTTCCCAAGGTTTTTCTCGGGAAAAATTTAAGTGGGAAAAACTACCCTTGCCAGCCTTGTGCCTTTGTGGTAAATATTACACTTATAAAAGTTACGCTGCCAGACGCATGATTCTAATGTATTGTTTATAACAATGAGCTTGTTTTTGCTTTATAAATATTTATGTTATATATAAGTGAATATATCATAAGAGAATAATATATATAATAATAATAATATAATAATAATAATAATATGTAATAATAATAATAATAATATATATATATATATATATATATACAGTATATAATAATAATTATAATATGTAATATATATATATATAATATATATATATATATATGTATATGCATGTATAATATAATAATAATAATAATAATAATATGTATGTATATGTATATATTAATAATAATAATAATAATATATACATACGAATTAATAATAATAATAAATATATGCATATATGTATATATATATATATATAATAATAATATAATAATAATAACATAAATAATAATAATAATAATAATATGTAATAATAATAATATATGTATCATAATAATATATACATATCATGAAAAAAAACTAATAAATATATATTAACTAAGACACTCCTTAACTAATAGAACCTTTTCCGAAAGAAATTTCTATAGCAATACTCATTTTCTCAGAAGTCAGAATTAACAACTTTGCTATTTTATGGCCATATCTAGCATGTTTCCATGCATTCTGGCTGTTTTATTATTTATCGCTATTTAATATAGATTTAAACATACTTTTTATGTTTATTTGCTTTATTTTGTAATTTACGGCAAAAATTAATTCATGCTCGATTTTCTCCGGGGGGCAAAGCCCCCCCGGAGGTATGCCTGAAAGAAACACTGCTTCAGTGCGCTAGGGTTTTACATGAGGGTATGTTGTTATCGGTGTTAATGTATAGTAAGGTAACTATGGTGAGTATGGTGTGGAATATGAGGTATAGATCTAAGGTATAATCTTCACAGATGAATAATTATCTTAGGGGCGTGTAATGAGTGAGGAGAATTGACAAAATGAGGAATGAACGTGTTAGAGAGTTATGTGGTGTAGAGAAGGGCGTAAATGAAAGAATAAACGAGAGTGTATTAGGATGGTTCGGTCATATGGAAAGGATGGATGATATTCGGTTGGTTAAGCAGCTGCAAAGGGGTGAGTGTGCTGGGAATCGACCAACTGTGAGACCGAAGAAAAAGTGGACTGAGTCAGTGCATGGCGGGGTTTTATGAGAGGGTATGGTTGTACGCCTGGCCCAAGTGATGAACCCACTGACGAAAATCGGTTTCTGTAGTAGATTTGTGAAGTCCTAGGGTGGATTCTTTTTTTACTGTAACGAACTCACACTTAGAAGTATGGAGTTCATGGTATGGGGGTGGGGATTTTCCTTTCCCCTTTTGTCATGTTCTTCTAATAACTCTTCTGTTTCCGGTGCGCTTCATTCCCCAATCTGGGGAAGGGAGGAAGATGATGATGATGATGATGATGATTATATAAATATATATATATATATATATATATATATATATATATATATATATATATATATATATATATAATATATATATATATATATATATATATATATATATATATTAAAATTTATTAGTATTCAAAATTTCTTCAATCATTTTAATTTGTTCCTCCATATTTAAAAAAAAAGTGTGATACTTCGTTATGAATATTAATGTTCTTTCTCATTTAGAGTATTTTGAAACCATTGAATTACAAACTGTGTTTGCAACACACACACACACCTACATACACATACACACACACCTAAACACACACACCTACACTTACACACACATACACACACACACACACATATATATATATATATATATATATATATATATATCACACCCCTCCCCATCACTAATTGGGAGTTGATGGCCCCTGGTGGTGGGCTTAGTGCAGTCCCGAAATTGTCGGCATGTTCAGATGCACGGTCATCTTTCTCCATATGTTCCTGCAAACCTTCGTAGTCTTTATACTGGTTCCATTTGGTTGAACATCACTTCTCCTTCTCTAAATCTCATTTCTTATTCTTAACCGAAGCGCATTTGTTTGAGTCCTTTGATATTAATCCCTACTCGGTTTTATCTTACTGTCTCTTTTCTCAATTTTCAGTCAAAGGAGGTTGTTATGAGTCTGTGTGAAATGCTCGTACTCTGGTGGATATCATGTAGGCTCCTGGCATTTCCCACCAACATATATATATATATATATAATATATATATATATATATATAACTAATAATATATATATATATATATATATATATAATAATAATAATATATATATATATATATATATATATATATAAATAATATATATATATGTATATATATGCTGCTATATATTAATATATGTATATCTTTTTCCTTAATATCCAATACTATATCCCTAATATATATATATTTATACCTCTAATATATATGTATAATATGTAATAATAATATATATATATATATAATATAACATATATATATATAATAATACTATTAATTTTCACCAAAATATATATATATATATATATATATATATATATAATAATATATATATATTGCTTTGTGTCTCGGATCTGGTGTCTTCTGAACTTTCTATTCTATGGCTCAAGCCCTGCCAATCTTCTAGTAAATTAATATTTTCTTTATATCTGTCTTCTAACTCAACGGATTATCCACAACTTTTAAACTACTTAAACTCTAAATTAGAACACATTCCCTCTTCTTTTCTTTTCTCTAAAATCATCATTCTTGAGGATTTCAGCGTTTACCACCTCCAATTGCTTTCTCTAATCCTCTTTCGAATCTGTCTACCACTTTTCTAAAAAGCCCTTAAATCGGCCTTTTAGGGGGCTTGAGCCGATGGGGGACAGAGGGGGGACGAAGTCCCTGTGCAGTTCCCTACTCGTATCCCTGATCGTCTTGGAGATGAGCCCAACTTTCTAGACCTTTTCCTTACCTCTATCCCTTCTCCTTGTTCTGTTAAACTCTTTCATCCTTTGGGTTCTCTGATAATCTTCTTATCTCTGTATCATATTCAATCTTTTCAAGTAATTCCCAGAAAAGACCTCCTCCTACGGCGAGAAATGTTTTTGGAACTTTGGTGCTGCCATCTGGTCAGGATTGCGATCTTACTCCTTTGAGTTTCCTATCTGCTATCTGGTCAGGATTGCGATCGCACTGCTTCGATTTTCCCATCTGCTATCTGGTAAGGATTACGATCGTGCTTCTTTGATTTTCCCATCTGATATCTGGTTAGGATTGCGACCTTACTTCTTTGATTTTCCCATCTGCTATCTGGTCAAGATTACGATCATACTCCTTTGATTTTCCCGTCTGCAATCTGATCAGGATTGCGATCGTACTTCCTTGATTTTCCCATCTGCTATCTGGCCAGGATTGCGATCGTACTCCTTTGATTTTCCCATCTGCTATCTGGTCTGGATTGTGATCATACCCCTTTGATTTTCTTATCTGCTACCTGGTCAGGATTGCGATCATACTCCTTTGATTTTCCCATCTGCTATCTGGTCAGGATTGCGGTCGTACTCCTTTGATTTTCCCCATGAAATGACAACTACTGCTTCCTAGGGAGGGGTCCCTCAGAGTTTACAGATTGTATATAATTATATATAATATATAATAGAAGTGATTCTTCCTGGAATGAAGGTGTGTGTATTCCAATTTTTTTGCTTTCAACTAAACCTGGCAAACCTTACTTTTACCTGGTTTGTTCTCGTGGTATTTGACACAGAGACGCTGCCTTTAGGGAATACTGTCGTTTTCAAACTTCAGAAACTCACGCAACATAATCTCGGAATCATGTAAAATCTATTTTCGATTCTAAAACTTTTTTCTTCCCTAGAAAATGATGTGATCTTTCTTCATCTTCCTCTTTCCCTCCTTTTTTTCTTCCTCTTTCCCTCCTCTTGTTTCTTCCTCTTTCCCTCCTCTAGTATCTTCCTCTTTCCTTCCTCTTGTTTCTTCCTCTTTCCCTCCTCTTGTTTCTTCCTCTTTCCCTCCTCTAGTATCTTCCAACAACACAACTGCCGTTTTATCTTCCGCTAAAGCTAAACAAACTCTTCTTTTACATCTTTGTCTCTAATTCCACCTTCAACGATTCCGGTGCTATTCCTCCTTTTCCACCACCTACTTCCAACCCACCTCCAACCCATTTATGCTTAGCAATGTAATTTTTCCTAAAGACGTTATTTCTGCTTTCTAGAAGTTTAACATTTAGAAGGCGTACGGTCCTGATGGCATTCGTACTCTGTTGTTCTCAAAACTTGTGCTTCCGAGCTTGCACCCAGCCTTGGTAAACTATTTTGTCTCCCTTTATCAATTTTGACCTTCCCTTCTTGCCTGTGCCCTAAAAAGGGAACATCTCTGAACAACCCAAACTATCGTTCTATCGCTTTAATTTAGGTTCGTTCCAAAGTTTTCGAATGAATTCTTAACAGAAAGATTTGCAAATATCTCAATTCTTCAAATCTTATCTTTATCTATCTATCTATCTATCTATCTATCTATCTATCTATCTATCTATCTATCTATCTATCTATCTATCTATATATCTATCTATCTATCTATCTATCTATCTATCTATCTATCTATCTATCTATCTATCTATCAATCTATCTATCTATCTATCTATCTATATCTATCTATCTATCTCTAATCGCCAGTATGGCTTTCGTTAGAAAAGTTCTACTGGAGAGTTTTTTTTAACCTTCTCTCCGATTCTAAATCCTCAGCTCTTTGGCATTACGTTGAAACTTTTT